>CABFOW010005341.1:0-43828 GCA_902141385.1 Timema californicum | reverse complement strand
GGATTGCAGCGAATTTTTTTTAGCTCTTAGCACTTTTTAGAGGGAAGTAAATTAATTATCAGAATTGTGTCAAATCTACTATCTTATGAAGCCTAATCTCTTAATTCACCTTCAAGTTTTGGAAAAAAATAATGAACATAAGAGAAAATATATATATAAACTAATAATAGAAAAAACTAATTCTAACTAAAGGTTGATTTTTTTTTCATAATCCATTCAGTATAAGATTTATCCAGTTGAGTGTTAAGTTACTGGTCTGGGGCCTGGTTGTTGAGTTCATCCTAAAATGATTATAATAAGTTCGGAGTCACCAATAAACGGTATTAGAGCTCTAAAATTTCACTTAAAAGATTTAAAAACACATTTTTTTTTAAGGATTTGAGTCTCAAATCTTCAAATATCCTTCAGGATTTAAGGGATTCAAAGTCCCATCTCTAAAATTTATATTCATTTGTTCGATGAAAAACAATAATAAAAAAAATATTATATTTTGTTTGGATTTTGGCGGTGTTATAAACAGAATCAGCGGGTATCCTGAGTGAAGAGGACGCAGAGTGAAAATAGGGATGAGCCCTTCAATTCAATTCAATTTTTTTTCCTTCAAATCTTGATTCTGATTTTATTTCAGAGATATTATGATACTTACTAATAGTTTTGTCCAACACAATTATCGTATAAGCTTATCAGCATTTATCAGCATTAATTATCAGAATATCATTTAAAGTTGTTGATCTATCCAATGAAATGCTGTGTTGCCACATCGATTCTTCCGTGAAACGTTTCTTTCTCTGAGGACAGATTTCATCTTCCTCATCAGCAATGCTTGAAATTTCCCTTTTTTTTAACGCTATTGCTTTTTTTAGCCGATGTTTTCCGTGGTTCACCAACAAAATTGAACATGTTATCGTCATCGTCTTCAAAGTCGTCACATCTATTTATGTTAATTAAACTCACACGTTTGACAGTAGACAATGGGTTACCAGCACTCTTTTTAGGTTGATCTTCTCTGAAGGAAAAATCATACTTTTCACTCTGATCTGATTGTTCACAGTTAATGATTTTGGAGTGATGTGCTTTATTTAAAACTACTTTGCTAGGGATATCATTTTTACTAGTGAAGGGTGCATCATTTATCTTCGTTTCAAAAAGAGGAGGATTTGGTGTCAGTCTTTTTGGAGAGTGTTTCATTTCTTCTGGACTTCTTGATCTTTAACACAAAAAACAAACGTTTATTGAACAGAGAAAAGTGAACTAAATAAATAAACGCTTCAGTGGCCGAATAGTCCAAGGCACACCACTCTCATGTTATGACTGGCCTGCTGATAACGAGGAGATTGAGGTTTGAATCCGTGTTAGATTT
Organism: Timema californicum; assembly: GCA_902141385.1. NCBI lineage: Eukaryota > Metazoa > Arthropoda > Insecta > Phasmatodea > Timematidae > Timema > Timema californicum. The sequence goes on along the minus strand of CABFOW010005341.1, from coordinate 42,468 downwards.
ACGGAGGGTGATTTTTGGTAAATGGTTTTAGACTCCACTTTTACGCAAACATGGGAAGATTACTTATAAAATACTTCCTCATCCCTACCCCATTAGAGTAATTATCATACATGCATATATCCTGAAAATGTTGTAAGACGCTCTGATAAAAAAAAACATAAATGTAAAATGAAATAAAATTGACATATTAGGGCCTATCCCAAGATCCAGCAAAGGCCGGCCATATGTAGTCCCATCTGTTATTAAATAAAAACAACTTTTGTTTTATTTTTATCTTCCACCATCTTGGATCTAGGGCCAATTTTTTTCCCCACAGCATCATACAAACACAGGGCCTTGCAGAGGTTTTGAAAAAATAAAAGTTGTTCTCCTTCGGTAAAATAAAATTCTGGTTTTCAGTGACATAAAGAAGACATTATAGGATTTCAGAAAATGTATAGAAATTATTTAATAAACCATGACTCAAATGACCTTGAAATATGCTTAATTTGTAAGCATAATCACCAATTATATGACCTTTTAAGTTGATCGAGGGTTGGAACTAGAGGGAAATGTTTGTGTTATAACTATAGCTAGTAGAGTTTCCAGATATGGAGACCAAATATCTGGATTTAAATGATAAGATGGAACTCTACTAGAGGTATCCTTGAGGGGGAGGGGGGGTTAATTTTTTATCTGACCATTCTTTTGAAAAATTTGACCTTGAAATGAGTAAAAATTGAATTTTTTTAAACTTTGACATAAATAAAAGGCAGGAAGGGGGCCAAACCCAGACTTTAACCTACACATTAATTTACCATTCCACTGAAAATGAATTCACATCAAAAACAAGAATGTTAATATATATTTATGATTTCTAATTTATATAGAAACTAAAGAATTAATGTGAATAGATTAGAAATTCAATAAAAAGTCCATACCAATGTGTGAAAGTTAACATTAAATTATATTTATCAAATGATTAAAACCTGCGTGAAACCCAAACGAGTGGTAAGACTTGATGCTAATAACAATTAAAACTAAAATGGCACATGATTAGCCTATCAAGATTTTATTTTTAAAGTACTATTCATAATAATAAAAGTAGAAAATTTAAGGAGAAACCTTACCTTTTTCTAGTGTCAGGAACCAGAATGTCTGAGTTTGAGACTTCGACCTTCCTTCGCTTTACATCTGGAAGTATGTTAGTGGTCAATTTATCACTATTGTGCAGCGTATTTGAGTCTGCCTCCATGGATAATGTATCCGTGAGTTCACTACTTGTTTCATCAACTATCACAGCAGCCCTTGTACGTCTCCTGCCGAGCCTGATTGGACAGCTATTTTCAGAGTCAAGAGTGCTTTCAACTTTGCACAAAGATGATGGCAGAATGTTCGATTCTTGCAGCAATAATGCTTCGTCAGATGACTTCACATCATCAAAGGTCAAGCTTTGTGTAGTTTTTAAAGTTTGCAATGATGATGTTTTACTTGAAGACGATGCGTTCGAATGTAATAAAGTTTTACCGGAAATATGTGAAGTAAACGGGCTTTGTGTTGATTGGGTCGACTGTTGTGTGTCAGACTTGAAAGTAGGGTTACAGAATGCATCTAAGGAACATTTGAGTATCGCTAAGCCTATCTCCGACTCTGGGATTAGTCTTCTTCCCTTCAATTGCAGGAATGCTGTAAACAATTTTTTTGCATACAATTCAAATTAAATAATGAGAGGAGGATAGAAGGGCAAGGCCTACAAACTTACCAGAAAATTGTAGGCCTCAAAGTTCACAATAAAAACACAACCAAAACACATAATTATGTAATTTTCTGGGTACACCCATAAACTATGAATAGACTAAACTATGGCAGCATGGCTAGAAGTAGATCATGGTCACTTAGATACCACTGTTAAAACAATTCATANGTCCATTGATCCAATTAGAAGCAAAAGCGAATCAAATATGTGGATTATTCTGAAATCCGAATCAACATTTGGATGTTTAAAAGAATAGTTTATTTTGAAAAAAAAAAGGTTGTGCATATTTATACAAATTTATATATTAAGTATCCTTCACAAAGTGTTTAGCTGAAACACATTTGAACCAAAACTTACAAATCAAGTTATTAAAACAATATGCAAATTGCAATTAAATCAATGCAATTTTTTTTCAAGTGAACAATAATTCAAGTAAATAAGAGCATGATGAAAAATTAAGCCGGTGTGAAGCTTTGATATTTAGAATTTGAATGTTGCTAGGATTCATATTCAAGTCAACGTTCCAAATCTTGAAACTTTACTATATTTGGAAGAAGGTAGGAAAGCTAGATAGAAACATACAAAAGGAACAAAAAATTGTTTTTACAATGAAAATAAGAAAACAGTTCACACTTTAAATTGCTGCCATTAGACAAAGAGGTAATGGCTGCCTCTCTAAGAAAATTGATCGTTACCACCATACCATCTCCTAGGTTGGCAGATTGGGAAGTATAAGTTGATTTTCTTCAAGAGGCAGCCATTACCTCTTTGTCTAATGGCAGCAATTTAAAGTGTGAACTGTTTTCTTATTTTCATTGTAAAAGCTATTTTCTGTTTGTTTATGTTTCTATCCACCTTTCCTGTATCTTCTTCCAAATATAATACAATTACCTCATAAAGCAAAAAACTGTTTTTAGAGAGAATTTCAATATTTGAAATATTAGTATTGGATTCAAAATTTCAAACACAAAATATATCTCAGATTTGGATTCAATGAAATTTAATTTAAAATTAAAATCTTAACGTAAAATGCTTGGAATATTTAACTTTTAAAATAATTAATGAGCATAGATCCATTATTGGACTTGAGCAAAGAAAAATGTGACTTTCGTAATATTTAAAATCTATTAATAATTTGGACACGATTTAACAACCTTATATTATATCGAACTCAACTAAAAATAGGGGAAACTGAGGTGATATGACCCTATTTCTTTGTGTTTCAATAATTTTGTGCTCTACAAGGCTTTCCAGCCATAATGTTATGCTTTATCTTGGTTAACCTTATTTACATTTGATAACAATTTGTTTCAAAATGTCCGATTCAGTTTAAATTCAAAACATTTTTAACTATAAAACATTCAAATTTAAAAAAATTAACTTGAACATATTCGATTTGAGCTATAGTAAGCAAAGATTCGTATCCAATTAAAAAAGGAAAATCTTGTATTTGCAATGGATTAATAACAATGAAATATAAAATAAGCTGTCAATATTTTTACTGGTGATGCTTTGTAGGTTGCCGAAACCAAGACTTATTTTTGAAGCGAAAACAATGTTGATGAATATTCAAATCGGGTCAAAGGTTTTAAACCTTTGCATACCCTTAATTATTTGACAAAATATTTTTAACTTATGATAAGATAGGCACCAACTAATCATAAAAAAACTGTACTCACATTGAATTTTCTTGAAGGAAGTTGAAACTTGAGTTTCTTGTGTTTTCCTATCAAAAGGATAGCTCATTACTATAACATGTGGCTGAATCATTTCCCCTAAAGTAAGGTTATTGTCGTCTGCAATGAAACACTGTCCACCTAAAATAAACAAATATTAACAATTGTGATGGCTAATCTGTACGGTCTACTAAGAGATCATCGGTTTGAAAATATTTCAACAATCTACAAAGTTTTATGTGATTATGTTGTTTGTAAGAAAGGGTCCTGTAGTGAATGACAGCTCATGCATGTAAGGATTCCTAGTGTATAAAAGTGTATCATACACATATAACCCATTATTAAGGATCACAATAGCTCTAAAAAAAGTTTGACACAAAATTTTAAAGTTTTTTTTTCTTTCGAATCTTGAATACACTTAAGAAGACGCGGTGCTAAATATAAATAATACACTTAAGGATATAATTAAGAATTCTTAAGTGTTTCTGAGTTTTTAAATCTTAAATATATTTATATTACTTTCCTCAGTATACCGAGGGCCTAGTAAAGCTATAAAAGTTGGATGAATTAGAGCTGGAAAGGTATAAAGAGTAAAATATCTTTGAAGCATGATTAAGGTGAAGGGTGGGAGTAGAGAGAATCTAATAAAACGAAGGCAGCAGGGGGAGTTGTTGGTGTGTAAAGGACCTGCTATGGATCAGAAAAGTGTAGTATAGGGCGCACTTTGTACCCATTTTCACATTTGTAGCAGAAACATGGACAGTGAATGTGAGAGAGAGTAGGAAAGTGGAGGACATGGGAATAAAGTTTGTGAGGAACATGTTAACTGACACAAAGAGAAACGAAACAAAGAATGAAGTTACCCAGGAAAGAGTGGAGGTACAGGGAGTACATGAGATATAGGAAGCGAGACTGAGATGATATGGGCATGTAATTAGGATGAAAAAAGAGAGGATGCCGAAAAAAAAATGTTGGAAATGAAGTAGGTATGTGGGGAAAAAGACTGCAAGGGAGACCAAAAAAGAGATGGGATGAGAAGATAACAGAAAATGTGCAAGTAAGAGGAGAAGAATGGAAGTAATTGAAGAGGAAGAAAAAATGGTGGAAGGAAAAAGGAAGATGGAGGAATTTGACAAAGTGACATGGCCCCAGGTTGGAAACAGTTGAAGAAGATGATGATGGGTATACCTGCAGAGATCACCATGCATGAGAAAGCATCAAACTGCTGTTTGGAATGGAAGACAAAGAGTTTCCCTTTAAACAGATGCTTTCTGGCTTTGTTGATTGTGAATTGGACATTGCTGTTGTTCAGGGAAACTTCGGCTAGTGGAGGTATAAAGTCCAAGTAGTCTGGGAGGGTGGTCTTGCTGGACACGGATGACAAGTAGTTGTCCCAAAACTTGGGGGTGACAATCGGGCAACCAAGGGCCAAGGCGCACACCACCTGATGATAAAACAGGAACCGCTATGTCAATAGTACTATGGTGATTACTACTACAGTTCAATTTTCATAACAAGATAAGGTTCTTCCTATGGAAATTTGGCTGTACCATAAATATTCACAGAATTCCTACTTGACACTATAAAAATAATAAAATCTACTTTCACATATTCATCCATCAAGTCATGCGATTTTCAGTTGTCAGTTTAGAAAGTATTTTTTAGGTTATGAGGTAGTTTTTAATGTGATAATATTTTTAGTATGAAAATAAATCTTAAGATGTAAGCTTTTATTTTCTTTTCTGTTTTAAGCTTTTACTCATGCAAAGGAGGCGTATTGAAGGGTAAGCAAGCTGTGAAAGAATTAATGACTCATGGTTGATTTTAGATTATTTGGTAGGACTAATATGTGTTTGAATATATAAAGCTGCATTAAACAATAAAATGATTTCTGCTTACAATATTATACATGTTTACCCCAGGTTAGATTTTCATCCTAAGTTATTATAGGCCTATAATACCCCTGGGTATCGAAAGACTATCAATATATTTGTCTGGATCTACACATATTCTTCGCAGTAGAATATTTACCTTATATCATATGAGGGCATCTGCTAACATTAAGCTTCAGGCGGTTTATCCTTCACAAGTAAAACAAAATAAATAGTTCTTCATTCATAATTTTCACTATTTTTAACGAACGTTTATATTTCACTTGCCTTGATAGTCAATGTGACTTGCTTCATGGTGACATGAGTGCAACAGTCTTGCCAACGGGGCACAACATGACCTCCGAGAGCTGCCACAGTCTGACTCATTAACTTCTTCTCTTCCGAGTTCAAAGTTGATGCAGTCACAACCAGTGGCACATGAACCAATCTGTTACAACACCGACGGAAGGAAAGAGTTTATATTTATAAATTTAATCATTATGATAACACCATTTTTTTGGCGTGCACTACACATCTTATTACTCTTTTGGGATATCGACATATTTTCACCAATGGAGTGTGGATAAGAAAGATAGATCTCAGAGGAAATGTACCCAAATTTATGGGGAGAGTGTGGGAAACAATTCAGGGAGAAACACTACTAGTCCTTCTTACTAGTCCAACACCTTAGTTCAGTCGGAAGCGTGTCAGGTTCGATTCCTGGCATGGCCGAAAATGTATCATTGATTAAAATATGGGTTTACCCTTTCACACTGATAAATTAACAGCTGTGGACTGGATGTTGTGTCTGTACTAGTCTTAAGTTAAATTATAAGGCACATGAAGCTATTACAGGCCTAGCAAGCCAGTAGTGGAAAAATGTATAGCTTGAATAAAAAACTGACCCAGGCCATAGGCTGGAAACTGTAATGGATATAAAGATATATATTTGAATTGGATTCAAACCCCAATATCCTTGTCACTAGGACACTACATTGCAAGAGATCAGTATTTCCTCAATTGTGGGTAAGCTTCCACTAAGCCGGGTTTCCTCGACTCTTTCCTTTTGTGTGTGCGTAGTGCTGCTCTTTTGTTCCCCCTGTGCGGTCAGCAGCACACTGTCTCGACAAGCTCAGAGGCTCAAGCTTCAACCTCGTCGAGACACTATGGGTTTGAACTCACGTTAGTGCACGTCGGGTCGTCCCTTGTCAGGGTGGTGACGCACAAACACGAATGTGCATGTGATCTGTTGAGTTGTTAGCTCTCGGGTGCACAAACTTCTTACCGTTCGAAGGGAGATTTCTCGAACCCGCTAATGACTGTGTATATGTGGGGCACTTATTGTTTGACGAATTTAATTGCACGCTCGGGCGAGCACGGAGAAGAGGTTTCAGTTTGACGTTGATTGTGTACTCGGACCAACTGTGGGTTCATGTTAAGTCCTGAATAAATGTTTAAACCACAATCTCTCAAGTGCTTTCTCCACCCAAACCCCGAAGTAACATCCTGACGTCATAAAATTTTGTAGGTAGGGACAATGAAAGAAATGTCTGAATATTATTGTGATGGTTGACACTGTTTTGTTTTCATCAGTTCTTGAATGTCGGGTTTAATGTACCTCAAATCACTTTCCACTTCCATGTCAACAACACTGTTTAGTTTTTATGAGAGTCGGGGGTAAAGATACAGTGATGTTGCTTGGGGCCTCAATGGTAGCTTAGGGCAGTGTCTTTCAAACTGTGCTTTGCAGAGCCCTTGGGCTTCACCAGTTATCTCAAGATCCATGAGGCAATTTTTTTTATATATTCCTCTGAATAAAAAAACATTTGCCAATATTTCCCTCCTCCAATGATCATTGTTGAAGAAGTAAAATATGAGTTTGATCTGGCTACTATAACAGTCAAAGTGACCTGAGGGAATTATTTGAAAAATTAATTATTTGAAATTTATCCATAATTTTTCTATCCTTAGCACTTTACAACATAAGTTTGAGTAAATTTTTTTGGTTCCATTTTTAGCTGAAAAATGCCTTTTATTATTACCTACTTTTCATACTGAAATCCAACATTTTATTCAACGAAATACAATAATTTTATCTACCACAAATCATGTTATCTTTATATAAAAGGATTTATTTCCCTTTGTCAAGGCTTTGTTTAGCTTAGGTCTACAGTAATGCTTTATTAAGTATTTATTTATTTTGTTGGCTGCATGGTTAAAGGTACTACCTTCGCGGGAGACCAGATTACAGACGACGGGGAGATCGAGGTTCTAATCTCACTCGGATGTAAGGCCTACTGAGGATGGTTTTTCCAAATTATTTTTCCACTCTCCCTCCACACAAATACTGGTACATTTCCTATAAATATAGCTTTCATAATCCCTTAAACCATCAGCGTATAACCCAAATGGATGGACACTGGTGAGTGTAACAACAACATTATTACTATAATTGTATTTTTTTAAATTATTCTTTTAGCACCAATTCTTACTACCTGTGTAGCTTATATGCATATGTACTAATTAGGACAATGAGTCAGGGATGAAGAAGATTAAATTTAGAGGAAGTGTACTCACATTTGCACGGAGAGTGGAAAAGTATTTAGGGAAAAACCACCCTCGATACACACGGCCAGCATTCGAAACCCGATCGCTCTCTCACCGACCGTCTAACTTCTTGCGAAGGTGATACCTCAGACTATGTGGCCACGAAGCGGTTAGCGGCTTATTTTAAGATGTGTAGATGAGGAAGGTGTATTAGATAAAAAAACAACCTGCATTTTATTAAAGAGAAGGTGGGAAAACAAAAGTGAGAAATCATGTGTGGAAAACTACCCTTAGGGCACCCGGCTGAGATTTAGAGCCCATCCTTACCATCACGAGTGATCCGGTAAGAGACCATGTGGCCGCCAGTGTTGGGCCAGGAAATAGTTTAATACCAAAATCCTACTATAACTAACCTAATGGAACAAATTAAGAAAGGTGAGCATTAGATTAGTGTGAGAGGGTCCACAGTGAAAAAGAAAGTGCAATGTATATTTAAATACTTGTTGGCCATTACAGAGAAATGACTGATTATAAAATAAAGTATTAGCATGTAATTATGTTTATGTAATTTAAAGATTGTACTGACGTCCAAACGTTCCATTGTACACCAAACTTGATCACGCTCCCATCTTTCAGAGCTACTTCAGTATTTGCTGCAAGCTTGACATTATCTTGAAGGAACGTGCCATACTTAGATCCACAATCCACAAGTATTACCGCTGGCAGTTCAGTAGGATCATTCTGCAATAAGGGGAAAATAAAAATAATATTCAGTTGCTGGTATAATTTGCACCTGTGCATAAGAAAGAGGTGCACAATATGAAGAAGCAAGGTTACAGTCTTTATACACATATGTAGTCATTACTCCAATGAGTTAATGATGAAGATGTTGATTTTAGTGGAATTGTACCCCACATCTGTGTGGAGGGATAGTGAAAAATCATTTTGGAAAAACCGTCAGTACACCCAACCAGGATTCAAACTCTGATCTTCTTGTCATTGGCAGTCTATTCTAACAAAAGAGTGACACCTTAGACCACGCGGCCATCAAAGAATGTAACCTGTCTAATCGGATGTATAGACAATACTCCACAAACAAACATGTTGATGGTATCTAGTTTAATAGTAAGCAAATAAGTCTGTAGCCTATGTAACTCATGGACAACACACCTTTGCATATAATTACTAACATCAAAAGGTTTGGCAACAAGATAGGCCTGCTCCTTGTCAGCAAGGTCAATGTTAACTTTTTTTTTGTCAGCGTATTTTATCAACCGTTCGAGTTATATGCACCTGTATAAATTATGCTAACGTGTTAGGGATGAGGAAAATAATTGTATCCGCCTGCATTCTTGTGGAGGGAGAGTGGAAAACCACCCTCAGTACACATGACTGGGTTTCAATCCCCAAGCTCCCTGTCATCGGCAGTCCAATCTTTTAGAAGAATGACACCTAAAGCTTGTTGCACACTGAATCAAAGCGGAACAGATTTGGAACAGTCAAAACAGAAACAAGTTTTGTCTGTACAATGGCAAATTAGTGTTTGAAATTCATGTCAGTCAGAAGACAACAACCAAAGAGGGTAGGCCCATATTGATTTTAGTGATGAGTGTTATCAGCGGTGTAGAGGAGGCAATGGTGGTTGCTCTGTGCCTTGCTGCTGATGAATAGGAAGAAGCACCTCCAAAAAAGACTTTGGGAGCATGAGCTTTCCTCTCACGTGTTTTCCTTCATAACACATGCATAATGTTTCTTACCAATACCGTGGATTAAAGCGTATTGTTGAACCTAAAAAGTTGATTCATTCTTCATCAAAAGATATTTTTACATATTAATATACAAAAATCGTCAAAAAAAACAGGTGTATAGCTGAGCATGAGCGTAGAGGATAATGAAATATTCCCTCCCTAGCAAATTTATTCGTTCAGTTCCAATCACTGTGCGAAACTCCATTAAAATGCATGTACCAGTAGTCAAAAATGTTCAAAGCCTTTCATTCAAATTCAGTAAGTGAAAAGCTTTAGACCATCAAACCACAAATCTAGGTCAAAATTATGTTAATTTATGACCTTGCCTCAGGTAGGTCAACATGCTATCCTTGAGAGGGTTTCTTTCTCCTTAAGTTGAAACATCTCACATTATTAATTTTTTTTTATGAATGTACTCTCAGCTTTAGAAAACAGCGAGAGCTATTATCCAAAAGAAAATTCCTGAAGTTTCAATTTTAACCAAGTGTACTGAAAGAACACATTCATGTTTTATACAGTAAATAAGAAACTTTTCAAAAGAAGGGCTGCAATTGAAGGAAATGGAGGGTTTCATATTAGCCTAAAATGCTTAGAAATTTTCCAGTTGGTCTAAAAAATACTGAGTGTAGGACTTGAGCCACAATATCATAATTTAGAATACTCTACAGGATGAATGAGCATATGATCGTAAATAAAAGGTATAATTTTGAATAGTACTAATCAAAACATTCTGATGAAGAAAATCAACATGTTATAACACAAAATAATCCAAAACTTATCATGTCCATACTATTGTTATTCTATAGGCCTAAACAATTTTACTTAGACGCATTAAAGAGAACTCATGAGTAATCTTACCAGATTCTTAATATTGTGTGAAACTTTTATTTTGGCATGAGTACGACTGATGGAGTCATCATTACCAAGAACTAGGTTGCCACTTTCTTTGCGACTAACAATATGCTCTTTATTTGTCAATAAGATATATTCTTCACCTGAAAGTAAAAAAGATCGATTTTAAATTTTAAGGGAAAATATAATGGATCATAAATAATTCATAATGTTAAACAAAAGTTAAGTTTAAGTTCTTCCTGCAAACCTTTGTCCACAACAATATCAGTAACGTAGTTAAATGAATTGATGAAATCAAATGTAGGCTAGTGTCTTAAAAGTCTCATTTTGCTACTCAAGACAACTCTTACCAAGGAATTAATAATTTTTGTTTCAATTATTACCTATAGAATTCATATAACTAAAGAGGCTAGTAGTACGTTTGTGTGTGAAACGTCAAAAATTTGTACTTCCAAAAGCTAATCAATAAGTCGATGCACAAAAGTATCAAATGCAAGCAAGGTAAATATGATTTAAATATCAGTAAAATACTAGTATCTGAACATAATAAAAATTAATAAGTGTTAAGCACCCCAAAAAAACAAAACAAAAAAACAAAGTGATCCAATTCATTTGTTTTGAAAAAAAAAAATTATAGCTCTGCTTCTTTCTTATTAATGAGGAGATGCTAGACCTTTAATCCCAAGGATGGGACAGATTGACAAATAAAATAAAGTAGTTTCTGATTATTTATTATTAGGTGTTCTGTATTACGACAGGTCCATTCCTTTTGTTAATCAACTTGAGACCACCAATGCGCCCTGTCCTGTGCCTCCTCCTTCAGCTTCCAGAATTTTCTTCTGTCCTTTATGTCATCAAAAATTTGAATCCTCCTTATTCCTAAGCTAATATTTCCCTCGTCCTTTCCTTCTATGATGTAATGCAAAAGACAGTCCCTACTGAGAATGTGTCCAATCCAGTTTAGTTTGTACCGAAGAATCACATCTAAAATGGTTCTCTTCTCACCCACTCTTTTTAGGATTTCTTCCTCTGTCACCTTGTCTATTCACCTGATATTCTCAAATATTTTCCAGCACCACATTTCAAAGTGCTCCAAGTATTTCTTTCCCATATTTTTAAGAGTCCAAGTTTCTGCTCCATACAGCACGGTACTACAAATAAGTTATAGCATTTCATCAACTCTCCCTCAGTTCCAAACTCAACAAGTGCTGGTCAGCAGTAACCTCTTCTTGTTGAAAGCTTTCTTGGTCATGGTGATCCTCGACCTAATTTCCTTGGTGCAGGAGGCAATCTTTGTCATGAGATTTCCCAGATACTTGAACAGCTCTACTTTTTCCAGCTCCTGGTTTCCAATTTTGATTTTCAACGGCTTTTCATTTTGTGAAATAACCATCACTTCTGACTTCTCACTGATTATCTTCATACCATATCTTCTCCCTATCTCCACCACTCAGTCCATCATTTCCTGTAACTCGTCTTTATTTTTGGCTATCAATGCTAGATCATTTGTGTATTTTACTGTGATGATGATTCATCCTTCTATCCTGAGATTGCTACGAACCTCCAGGGCTTACCTGACCAGCCACGCTCCATATAAGTTGAACACTGGGTGACAAACAGCATTCCTGCCTCACTTCTATTCCTATCTCTACGCTGTTGGTCTCCGCATCATTCAGCTTCAGCTTCATCTTCACTCGTTGTCCCAGGTTTTTCTTGGTCATGGTGATCCTCGACCTAATTTCCTTGGTGCAGGAGGCAATCTTTGTCATGAGATTTCCCAGATACTTGAACGGCTCTACTTTTTCCAGCTCCTGGTTTCCAATTTTAATTTTCAACGGCTTTTCATTTTGTGAAATAACCATTACTTCTGACTTCTCATTGATTATCTCCATACCATATCTTCTCCCTATCTCCACCAGTCAGTCCATCATTTCCTGTAACTCGTCTTTATTTTTGGCTATCAATGCTAGATCATTTGTGTATTTTACTGTGATGAAGATCCATCCTTCTATCCTGAGATTGCTACGACCCTCCAGGGCTTCCTTGACCAACCACGCTCCATATAAGTTGAACAGACTGGGTGACAAACAGCATTCATGCCTCACTTCTATTCCTATCTCTACGCTGTTGGTCTCCGCATCATTCAGCTTCAGCTTCATCTTCACTCGTTGTCCCAGGTTTTTCTTGGTCATGGTGATCCTCGACCTAATTTCCTTGGTGCAGGAGGCAATCTTTGTCATGAGATTTCCCAGATACTTGAACAGCTCTACTTTTTCCAGCTCCTGGTTTCCAATTTTGATTTTCAACGGCTTTTCATTTTGTGAAATAACCATCACTTCTGACTTCTCACTGATTATCTTCATACCATATCTTCTCCCTATCTCCACCACTCAGTCCATCATTTCCTGTAACTCGTCTTTATTTTTGGCTATCAATGCTAGATCATTTGTGTATTTTACTGTGATGATGATTCATCCTTCTATCCTGAGATTGCTACGAACCTCCAGGGCTTACCTGACCAGCCACGCTCCATATAAGTTGAACACTGGGTGACAAACAGCATTCCTGCCTCACTTCTATTCCTATCTCTACGCTGTTGGTCTCCGCATCATTCAGCTTCAGCTTCATCTTCACTCGTTGTCCCAGGTAAAGATTTGCAATCAGCCTTCTGTCGCTACAGTTGACACTAATCTTCTTGAGTATTTCAATCAATTTCTTCCACTTCAATCTATTAGACGCTTTTTGCCAGTCAATGAAACCAATGTATATCTCTTCCTTGATTTCCAATACTCTTCTAGCTATTCTCAGCATCTCAATGGCGTCTCTTTTTCCTTTTCTGAATTTAAAACAGTTTTATTCTGCCATACGTTCTGTTTTTTGTTCCACTTGACTGTTGAGTACCTATTCGTGCTACGATCTTCCCCACATGATAGATGAGGTTAATGATCCTGTGTTCACTGCATTCTTGGCTTGTTTCTTCTTCTCTAGAGCCCCCAAGGTTATGTCTAGAAAGTCCATGAGCCATTCTCTTGTTAAGTAGGCCTATCTATCCTATTTATAAGTGTTGTCAGAGCCATTAATCCGTTGTTTCCTAGTTACTTCAGAAGGTGTGCATCTCCAACAGCTTTCCGCCGTCACATGTCCTTTATGGCTCTCTCCAATTCCCTCTTTAATCTGCTCCTTTTTCTTCTTCCTCTAGCTCATCTTCAGCTTCAATCTCCAGGTTCACTGGTCAACTTTCCTTGTCATACAGTTTTTTTTAAATATCTCTCTCCCAAATCATAAAAACCTCTTTATGATCTATCACCATCCAACCTTTAGGGATTTCTATTCCTATTGTTCACACATCTTTGATTTTATTCCCTTCTAGGTCCTTTGATTTCTGGTACATGAAGCCATCCCTTCCTTTTCAGTATGATAATCTCATTGAATGTATTCTCTATTTAGTCTTTCCTCACTTTGTTTGTTTCTTTCTTAGCTCGTTGTTTAGCCTAATATATTTTTCTTTGTTGACTTTTTCAATTTTCTTCTTTCTTCCATCTTTCGAAGCATTTCTATTGTCACCCAGGGCTTTTGTACAGTCCTCTTCATTTTTCCAACATTGTCATTTACCATCTTCAAAAAAATAATCTTTAACCCTTCATTATTCCACTTTTCTGCCACACTTATGCCAAGATCACGATCAACTTAACATTAACTTAAAGTCAACTTAACGTAACTTAATGTGAAGGATCTCCTCGTGTGTTTAAATGGAAGCAATCACGATGCAGTTAACTTAACGTAAGAGATGTACTAGGAGGTCTTTAACTTTAAGAGAATGTTACTTGAAGGATATCACGTGATATAGCCAGCCAACCACTATGTGAGTGACGTCAACAGGACTATCTAGTAATTCATTTATTGGTATTATGACCAATGTTTACTCTTTAGCATAAGTTCTATTGATCAGACATTTAAACAAAATAATTAAACTAAAATAGGAAAGCTAAATTTATCAAAAAAGTTTTGTAATAACTTAAATATTTATTATATCGATTGAAAACTGTAAACATTCACAGATCATCACTGTACAATTAGTACAAAGCACTGATCATACTTGAGAATGAAGATGTTTGGCTCGAATTGCTATGTTAAGTTACATGAATAATGATCACACATGTTTTCTTAAGTTAAGTTAACTTTAAGTGAACATTATATTAAGTTAAAGTTAAGTTGATTGTGATCACACACTCAACTTTGGTTCTATTGAATTTCTCACAGTGTCACTCTGGCTTCTTAATTTTCAAAGTTCCGCCTCAGTTTTATTTTACCTACTCGTCTTCCTGAAACTCTTCACTCCTGTTTCAATATACGCCATCAGAAGGTTGCGGTCCTAATTAATGTTGGCAACTAGCAATGTCTTCACATCCTTCACTCCATTCCTGAATTGCTGTTTGATAATGACGTAGTCAAGTTGGTACTTGCTGATGTCTCGTGGGCTCTTCTGTGTGTATGGTTTTGTCCCCGGTTTCTTGAACAAGGTGTTTGTCACCAACCGGTCATTTCACTGGCCAAATTCTATGAGCATCTGCCTTCTGTTGTTTTTCTTGTACAGTCTATGTAGCCATAACATTTTTTGCTTCCGTCCCTCTCCAGCCACAATGCTTAAAACGCACATTCCCTATTCCCTAGTGCTGAATTATTACTTCAATTTCATATATATTTTCTACCTTGACATGATACAAAATGGCAATAACAACACATATTTATGTACGCTACTTCTTCCGACAAATCTTACTATTTTGTTTGTAAATGAACATTAATAAGATAATTCAAAAATATCAAAATTTATGAATATTAACCTTTTGCACTTTTCAATATCCACATGATTACACTGTAGAATAAAGGACAAAATAATATGAAGGCAAAATATAAAAAAGATTTTGGATCAAAGATGAAGATTGATAAAATTGATAGTTCACATTACTTAATATTAAATATTATAATAAAATAGATGTGAAGAAACAAAATCAAAAAATTAACTATTACAGCAGCTCCCAAAAGTCAGCTTTCCCGCAAACTTTTTTCAGGCTGTCTCATAAACATTACATAAATGATATAGCCAACATGAAAAAGCTTTCTAAATATTACAAATATAGATAGCAAGCAAATGTATTGTATTATATTGTCTTCATTTTGTTTATATAAAGATCTTATTGGCTCGTACAACATACAAACGTCCTAATGTAATATTCTTAAGGTGCACTTTTATTAATGAAATTCTCATGCACATGAGTGCATCTAAAATAATGTGGCCGAGTGAGGACCAATAATGTACACCATGTAATCGATCTCACTTTCCTAAATGTATGCAATAAGTTAATGAATTAATCACGCCTACATTAGAATGTTTATATGTATTCGAGCCAATTTTGGCTCTTTTTATAAAGAAATTCTGAATAAATAACCAAGCCTTTGAAACCTATCTTGACAATTTTATAAAATAAATGTATTACTATATATGTATGCATTATTTTATATATGTATTACTATATATATATATATATGTATTACTATATATATATGTTTTACTATATATATATATATATATATATATATTTAGTGTTTAATGTTTTATTGAAAATAAATATTTATAAAGATCTAGGTTTGTAAAGGTACCATGCGTCAATTAATTTTGCAATAGAAGTGGTAGGCTAGTAGAAACGTTTATCACAACGTTGAAGATAATTTTAACTTATTAGGCTACCGGTAAGACTGGCATAACGCATAACCAATAGTGAATAGTGTATAGCATTTAGGGCAGAATAATTTGAAATACATTATTAATTTAAATTATGATGTTTATAAACAATACATATTGAATAGTGTAACATGTACAACCTTGAACTAAACTTAACTTGTTATGCGTTATGCATGAAGTTTTGTATAGATAATAGACTTATTTTGAGCTATCACCACTCCTACGCTGAATAGACGTTGTCAAGGCTAATCTACTACCTATGAGCACAAGATTGGTGTATAATCCTGGTAAGATCAAACAACAGTAGAAAATAATTAAAGTTGGCTACTTAGTTGTATTTGCTGCCGCTAGACATTGTGGCCTACTCGAGACAAATCATTCTGCTTCTCTATCTTCACCATATTATTCAGTTTTGGTATGTCATCATGTTTAGTCACTGAATTCTCAACTTGTCTCTGTTTATCGTCTCTGCGTAGACATAATCTTTGCTTTACAAGACCTACCATCATGGAATTTTCTAGACTCGTCATAGTGAATTTATTGTAATGAAATAATCCGACATCATCTAAATACTTCTAAGTATATTTACATT
Organism: Timema californicum; assembly: GCA_902141385.1. Lineage (NCBI taxonomy): Eukaryota > Metazoa > Arthropoda > Insecta > Phasmatodea > Timematidae > Timema > Timema californicum. The sequence goes on along the minus strand of CABFOW010005341.1, from coordinate 25,707 downwards.
TTATATATTTGAATTGTAAACTCCAATTTTAAGATGACGGTTCCGAAAGCATCTGGTGATGCTACTAGAAGACAGCATTCGGCTTACAAAGATAAAAGTAAACCTGGAGATATTCGCACAAGTAATATCAATGCCGCTAAAGGTTTGTTATGTTGTAATCAATTGAAATAGAACATTTTTCAATTCATTGTTATGCTCATATACCATTTTCAATACTATAATGTATTTTGAAATAACACCTTTTGATTTCCATAAACCACCTAATATAGTATTCAGAATGTAGCCCACTCTACGTAGGTGTTGGGGTTAGAGTAAAACTTGTGTCATCGATTCATTTGAAAAAGTGTAAATTGATGCAGTCACTATGCACTGGAAAAATTTTAAAATCTAGAAGTAAATCAAAATATTGCGGTCTTGAGGCATTTTGGGTCAACATTGTAGAGAACTTCACGCTTTGTTTTGTGAAACTTAAAAAATTGTTTAAGCTTTCAACTGTCGTCATCCTCCCAAACCTGTGGGCAAATCTGTCAGGATGACTTGGTGGGAAGGTTAGGGAAATGATTAAATAAGTTTTGGGTTGGTTTTCTGTCATTTGCTATAAAAAGCTAACTAGACAAAAATATCTACTGCTGGAACCACCACATCTGGAATGTTCTTCCAGACTCGTCAACCAGTCACTGATATACAGCTGACACTAGAAGACTGACCCCTTGTTTTGACTCTCCAGGCCCACCTATCTCATTCTGCTCAAAACTTATACATGTGTGTCCCAAAAATAGGTCTTGCCCCTCTAAGGTCGACTTCATTACGTGTGGTTTGTTCAAAACAATACAGATTCGTGTTGATATTGCGCCACCATGGACATAGTAATTTGCTAACTTAAGGAGGCTTATTTTATCAGAGCTTGTAAAACCTTAGAAACTAAAGATGTACAAACACTGACACAACATTAATTACATAAGAGACACAAAAATAGTCAACCTTTAAAATATTTTGATTGGTTTGATATAAATAGACTGATTAAAATATGTTTCAGATTACACACACAACTTTACATGGAAATACTAAAATTAGTCTCTAAATGTATTAATCCATCCAAAATTTAATTAGGCTTGGTAGATCAGGGGTGCAGAATATGTTCAGAACTACAATATTTCCACAAAACATAACATTTTCATTATAAAAAAAAATCCCCGGAAACCATAGCACTCAAAATAAAACATTGAATATTTGATAGAGGTTGAAGGGAATAAGGATTACTATCTATTGCATAGTTTGAAAAATTCAAATTTAAATATATTTTTTTAGTACCTACCTTATAAAAAATTTAGTTGTCTCCCATAAATGGCAACCTTCCCATTTTCTTGTGTGCATTACATATTGTTATTAATTGTTCATTGATACCAGTAGGCTTACCTTTACCAACATTTAATTTTACATCTTGAGAGTAAGAGGCGATGGAGTGTAATTCCGGAGGCCTTGTGAGGGAATAGTAGGCGCACATGCCAATAAACCTCGTAACACCTTTGAGATTCTTTGGGGGGTGAGGGTGGGTGGATAGTCAATAATGTTAATGTCAATGTCAACAAAGTTTTAATGTTTAAACAAGGTGTATTTTTTATATATATATATATATGCGTGCGTAAAAAAAGGACAAAATATTTAACACAAGTCGGGAAGACTGAATAATGACCATACTATTCCTCATAAAAGGACTTAACATCCTTTCCCTCATAAAAGGACTCTGAACAGTTAACTATCTTTCCTAGCCAAAGACTTTGCATAGTTAACATAATAGTCCTTATAAAAAGGACTTTGAATATTTAAATATTGTTCCTAACAAAAGATTTAACATAATCAATATAATATTCCTTAGAAAGAACTCTGAACATATAAATTGTACTATTAGCTGAAAAGGAATTTTGAATACAAATACTGAAAATTAATTTAGAGCTTACATTTTACACTTAGTTATGCCCTAGATGTATATCCTGCCAAGAGTGATCTGGTCTCTGAACTGGCAGTATTTATCCGATATCACTTGTTCAGAAGGGGGGAGGGGGGGGAAATTAGGGAGATATTGTTCATTCACGGGAGGAGTTTACCTGGGAAAGGTCTTTTTTCTTACCAATATCCTACTATATAATAGATTTCTGGTAGGGAAAAAAGTCCTTTCCCAGGTAAACTCCTACCGTGAACGAACTTTACACACAACATACAAAGAGTGAAAAGTAGGGGAAGGGGTAATAATGGACAGGAAATATGCGACGAGAGAGCCCCGGGTCCATTCAGAACCGTCTATTGGCTTCGGCAACCCTCTAGTGCCGGAACATCATACTTGCAACCACGTGTTGTTTACGAGCCTCCTGGCCTCACGCTGTCATTCATAACATGTTCACGATGGTCGGTTGTGTAACCTGGGAGATAGCCAACTCAGAACGTACACAGTGGGATATGACTCTTAATGGTTTATTGTCTAGTTTTTTAAAATACAACGTTGTAGCTCATCATAAGACGCTACACTTGGTTTAATTGTTGATTTTCATAGCATCTTCGTAAACACTCCACTACTGCGAGGTCTATCATTATCAACCACACTAGAGGAAATACTATCGCTATATACGACCATTAGTTTTTCCTGATCACATAATTTATGTTTAAAAAACTTGAAATACTCCCTTGATCCTTACTTGTTTTTTGGGGGGATGTTTTTTAGTTATGTAATATCCGAGTTTATAAAGTCTGCCACACCATTCACAATAAGCACAGTTGACCTCTTGTTTGCTCTTAAAAGTTGGCATAATAAACATTTGTTTCACCAAACAATTTAATTTTTTTTATAAACATTTATCTCTTGTACGATGTATATATAAACCTTAATAAATCCACTAAAAACATTTTTGTGGCTGTACAATTATTACAATATGCAAGTCACGAGTTTAAATAAACTTTGTGCGCACATCTCTGTGCAATTAGGTCGTGTGATATAGTCCTCACTATGACACATACTGGGTGAGTCTTATGGGCCTTTGTTTTTCATACAAATGAAATTACCATATCAGAACCAGAATGTACTAAAAGCGTCAACAAAATGGTTGGGACTTTTCTTTGCCCCATATTTCCCCAGGACTGCTTTAATTTCCCCCAAACCTCATTTGGAGATATTCTGCACCGCTGTGATAGGTGAGGTCAATTGTGGTTGATTACTTGTTTTATTAACACAACATAATTTTATTTAATTATCATTATTTAATATTAAATGTGTTAGTGCATTAAGGTATTTTTAAGTAGGCACTTCTGGAGCTATTGCTTCAATGTACATGTAGGCCTCTTTGTTACATAGTTAAATAAATATATGTTTGAGCCACTGGCTCGATAGCTTCCTGTTGCAGAGCATTTTATACTTTGTTTGTAACCTGGCGGTCTAGGGGTAAGGTGTCAGACTTGTGCTGGTGGTCCAGGGTTCAATCACCGGTCCCAGCACAGATTTATTTGATTGCCAAACCCTTCCTTCACATCTGACAAGACTTGTATTAATCATACGGTCCCAGCACAGATTTATTTGATTGCCAAACCCTTCCTTCACCTCTGACAAGACTTGTATTAATCCCAACTTGTAAATGTGGGGAATGCCAGGCCTCCACTCGTGGTTCGGATCTCACGTTAAACTGTAGGTCCTCCATTTCATCTCACAATCACCCTACCATTACACATTAGCGTAAGTGTGCATAACCCGAACAGGTAGTAGGACGCAGTGCTAGTAATAATACAACTTGTTTTACTTCACAGCTGTTGCCAGTGCCATCCGGACCAGTTTGGGTCCAAGAGGAATGGACAAAATGGTAAGTGACCGTATTTTGTCCCACTAGGTGTATAGTTATTTGACATTCACATTAGGGAGGTGCGAAGTATTCTCTTTCAATTTGAAGGGATATGAGATACACTTGAAGCCAAATCAAAACTTGAATATTTTTTTTATTATTTGTATTATGCTTGAAAAAATATATTGTGGCCATTTATACACTAGAACCCGCCTCGGTGGCGTAGTTGGCTAACGTGCTAGTCGTGTTGAGCTCGGCTGCTGAGGACGGGAATATCGAGGTTCGAATCTCGGTCGGGTGAACTGAGGATGTTTTTTCCTAAATGGTTTTCCACTCTCCTTCCACGCAAATGTGGGTTCACTTCCTCTAATTCAACCTTCCCAATTCCTAATCCATTAGCATAATTAGTACTTAAAAGCGTATAACCTGAACGGGTAGTAAGACGCGGTGCTAATATTATATTATTATACACTAGAATTACTTGGAAGATGTTTTATATTTCCAGATGAACATTGATCTGTATTGATACTAAAGCTCAGAATGCTATTAATTTAATTAAATGGCAATTTATTTTCACGGTCAATATTTTTATTGGGGAAGCTTTGTAAATGTCACAATCTTAATTTTTTTCGGAGCTAAGTCGAAGCTGATATTTGTTTTGAAGCTTTGCCTACCCCCAATTCACATTATTAATATTTATTATTATTATTACTCCAATCCATTTTCCTTTCTCACTTTATTTTAGATACAGGCCAGCAATGGAGAAGTTACCATTACCAATGATGGGGCAACTATTTTGAATCAAATCAATGTGACACATCCAGCAGCTAAAATGGTATGGTATGTTTATAATATAATTGGACCTAAAATATATTTTTTAGTTGCTTTTAAATATATCATGGTTTTTTGGCCTATGTGGAATTCATTAATTTTGGCTAGGGGAAAATTATTTCCCTGATTTAAATATAGGGAAACAAATTATATTATTATTGATTCAATAGATCCAAATTTCATTCAGTAATTTTTTATTACTTGCTTTGGTTTTTTCCAATTACCTAGTAAATACAACTGAGAGCTCTTATATAACATTACTGTACCTAATATAGTTAATAGTATTAGGTAATTACAAAATATATGAGCGAGGTAGCCTATTTAATCTCTCTTGTAAAAACTAAAAGTTAGGGAAAATTCACATTTTTTGGGGGGTCATATATCATGGGGTTCTAGTAAACAGTGTTTAAATATCTTTGAGAGAAAATAATGTTTGTACAAAGCTGTGGCCATATTGTAATGCCCATGTGCTGTTAGTTGGTGGAGCTGTCCAAGGCGCAAGATATCGAGGCTGGAGATGGCACAACCAGCGTAGTGGTGGTGGCCGGCAGCCTGTTAGAGGAGGCAGAGAAACTCTTGCACCGCGGTATTCACCCTACCATAATCTCTGATGCGTTCCGCCTTGCTGCGGATAAGGCCGTGGAGATCCTGACTGAGATCTCGCAGCCTGTTGAGCTCGCAGACAAGGAGAGTCTAGTGAAGAGCGCTTCGACAGCACTCAACTCCAAGGTGGGTCATTGTTCATGACCTAAATTATTCAGGTTCTTAAGTGTCCAGCTTACCTGTAAGTTCAGTATAAAGCTAAATGCTACGTGATTTTAAATGAAACATCATACTATTAGACGTTGGGTCAAGAATCCCTTCGTTTCCCTTATATCCTTATAATTTTAATTAAAAAACAAGCTCTCTTTTCACCTTCCTGCAACTCTTTCAGTAATCCTTAGACAACTGATAAAACATGTCATTGATGCATCATATTTTTCATTGGCTGAATGGTCTGGCCAGGAGTCTCCAATAATCTTTGATGGAGGTCAGTTTTAAAAACTCAACATACTTCTGCGGTCTAGTGAAACGTTGACTCAAGTTCAAGCCCTATAGGACTACACTAATTCAAAAATGGAATTTTCTTTCCTTTTGGTTATTTTACATATTTATAATTGCTTGCCTTCCATGTCTACTTCCCGGCTACCACTGAAATGTTTTCATTTCTTCTGTTTATCACTATCTCATAAAGGTCCTTAAAAATATATCCACGGTTCACTATTTGGTGACCACTGGTATAAGGCATCACACTTGTGTTAGACTGACCTGCTGGTGACCGGAAGATTGGGTTTCAAATCTTGGTTGGGTATACTAAGAAATTTTTACAAAAAAAATATTCTGGTCTCCTTCCACTCGAATGTGTTGTATTGTTTTTAAAGCTCCCTTCCCTCCGCCCCATTAGAGTTATCATGCATGCATGTATATAACATGAATAGGTAATAAGACACGGTGGTAATATAATTATGTTCCTACCAGGTTGTGTCCCAGCATTCGAACATGTTGGCTCCGTTAGCTGTCGAAGCAGTGCTAAAAGTGATTGATCCTGTCAAAGATACAAATGTAGATCTGAAAGTAAGTTATAACATTGAATATTTTAAACTATTTCATTATTATATAATCCTTTAACCATTGAACCACCAATAAACAGTTTAGGAGCTCTAAAACAAATTTCACTTGTAAAATCGAGGAAAAGAATAAATCTTCAAGGATTTTGTTTCATCCCTATATTCCATTCACCGTAGGAATTGACTTCTGAAAGGCCTTTTTCCCTACCATAAAGCTACTATTTAGTAGGATATTGGTAGGAAAAAAGACCTTTCAGAGAGTAATTCCTACTGTGAATGGAATATAGCTAGTAAAAACATATTTACAAGGCGACTATGCTAAAGTGTGGTTTTTGTAGGACATTAAGGTGATCCGGCAGCTAGGTGGTACAGTGGAAGACACTGAGCTCATAGATGGCCTGGTGTTCACACACAAGTCTGCCGGCGTCAATGGACCGAGAAAGGTAGAAAAGGCCAAGATTGGCCTAATTCAGTTCTGCATCTCTCCACCCAAAACAGATGTAAGTATTTTATCTTTTTAAAGCTCCAATTCAATAGTTCAAAACTAAATTTGAATATGGCGACCTTTCTGTTTAATATAGAACCATAGACATTATACTAAGTTAATTCAAAATTTTAATTCAATTGATATATTTTGTTCCTTTATTTGATTGTTTGATACAGTTTGTTAAGATAATTAACTTGCTTATCATCAGCTGTTTGTGATACATATTAATTACATGAACATTTAACGGTGTTTGAACAGAGCTAATGTTGAGGAAAATCTGTAAGATCGTTTTTGTGTGTCTGAGGATAAGGGGATTGGAAAGTTTTGGGTAGGTGAGAGAGGGGGCGGGTTAGAAGGTAGACATTCTTCTCTGGCTATTATGAATGAAAACTCTTGTCAGGGATCGAACTATTATTATTATCACTATCTTATTATCCATTCAGGTTGTTTGTGTGAGAACACTGCGGGACTTCTTCTTTCGTCTGGCTCTTAGAGTAGAAAAAATAACACACACATATGGGTATTGCTTTATATTTTGACATTATTCCCTTTATACATAAATAAAAGAGGTAAAAAGAAGAATAACACTTTGAAAGATACTAACCTACTCCACTTTGAATTTGTAAAATCTGAATCGTTTATTGTAGTTTATCCTTCTCTTAAAATGACTACACAAGTATGTATGATAATTATTATTAAATTGTAACATTAGTCAGAAATAGGTGTTGGCTGAGTCATAAAATGTTAATTCTAGATGGATCACAATGTGGTGGTGTCGGACTACGCTGCTATGGATAGAGTTTTAAAGGAAGAGCGTTCGTACATTCTCAACATCATTAAACAGATCAAGAAATCCGGATGCAATGTACTACTCGTCCAAAAATCCATTTTGAGGTTTGTGTATTGTTATTTTCTTCTTAATCGAATGGTTGCTTCGGACTCTTAGCTTACTATTTGAAGTGAATCCTTGTTGTTTATGTACTCTCCTGCTTGCTATGATGAAGAAGAACTTAGGACACCTAATGACACACATTGATTATTTGGTATTATTCTGAGCTAGCAGTTGAGTACTTGGTCATAACTTTTTCTTGTGTTTAAAAAAAAGTTTTAAATTTTTATTGTGGATGTGCGAGAATTAAAAATACCTTAATCGAACTGAGAAAAAATTGTGGTGAAAGATAAAAATGATTGAGCTAGTAGTTAAAATGTTGATCACATTTGTCTGAATCGGATAGGTTGGTTACTCTTTTTTACTATCAGTAATGAAGCAGAGTATAAGTTTCTACCTTATCACATTTTGGATTTTAAAAATAGGTCATGTTTCTCAGCTTAATTTAACTAGGGTTGTACAAAGTCTACTTTAGGCTCCATCAGCACTAATATGCGGAACAAGGGTTTTATAGTGATAGGGGATTTTATTGCCTTGCGATTGAGCAGCAGTAATAAAATGATTTTGAATTTTATTGTGATATTTGCTCCGCGATTGGGGATCAATTACAATGATATTGAATCGTAAATGATGTCGCGAATGTGGACCCGTGTATGCCTTAGTGTGAGCAGTAAGTATAATGATACTGGGTTTTATGATGAGGATACATGCGTGCCTTACTGCGCACTTATAAACGGTTATGTGATCTGATTATATGGGATTCTTTTTCTTATGAAATGAGTAAAACTTTTAATGTTGCACACAATTTATTTAGATGATTACACCTTCAGTATTGTAGATTTGATATTAAAGTAATACATTTTTTGTATAATAAAATATTTTTCTGTGTAAAGATAACAATTTTCTGTATTCTGAGTACAGTGTACGGTGGATTCATGCGTGCAAGTGGCTTATATATGACCTACCCCTTGTCCCCAGTGTTAAAACTAATTGGAGAACTCCTGGCAACCTGATGTTGTAAAGGCTAGCTTACCTATTGGGTAAAGGGGGCCATCATGTCACATGATTTTTTTTAAATACACTGGAGTTTGTCTTCTAAAGAAAGAAAGTTTTAAAACATAATGTATTGAAATCACTTCTAAAAAATGTGTGATTCTCCATGGATGAAATATTAAAAGGAAACTTAACATATAGTTTTTAAGAAAATACACTTCATCCATGACTTTATTTTTTAAATGAAAGGGGTCCAAAACAGTATCATTGTTCTTGCTTGCATCTGCTGAAGAATGGGCCCCAGAAATAATAACTCTTGACATGTTTTAGTTGTAAACTTTAAAGAAATACACTTTTCTGCCAATTTTTAGACCTCTAATCTTCTCTTCCTACCAGAGTTTATCTAAGCAATTGTTCTCCCTTTAGAGACGCTGTGAGTGACCTTGCGATCCATTTTCTAGATAAGGTCAAGATCATGGTCATCAAGGATGTTGAGAGGGAGGATATTGAATTCATCTGCAAGGTAAAACTTTTATCAAAGACTTATATTGTTAGCTTACTTTAAAAACCTAACACAGACTTTCAAGGGGCATTTTTAACTACTGCCTCATCATTTAATGGGTTACTTAATCCTCCTCGGTATTTTTATATTTCTAAATTTTTCTTTTTATGAAACATTGGAAGTAGTTTAGCATTGATTTTAAAAAGACTTAAACCGAATGGTTTATTTAGGTTTTAAGTACGGGTGTGCAAAGCTTCAAAAATTTGGACTTTGCAGTGAAAATTCGTCACATCAACTTGACTTTGATTAAAAAGTAAAATTCCAGGTTCAACAATTATGGAGCTTTATCAAAAAAGAGAGATCAGATAACAGAAAATGTTCTAGTGAGAGGAGAATGGAAGTCATTAAAGGAGGAAGAATGGTGGAAGGATAGAGGCATTTTATTAAACACCCGGCCATAGGGTGTAATTTGTTGATAATGAAGGTGCTGCTTAAAAATGGTATTTAGAGTTTAAAACAAATTTATGTTGAATTTGTGTCATTTTCACTGTGTGTACCCTGAAAGGTATCAAGCTCGCCTAGTACATTTCCACTATAAGACCGGGTTATAGCATAAAATTAATTTATATAATACAAATTTGAACATCCCTTTTCAAAATTATCTTTGTTCTAAATTTTAGTGAACCCCCTTTGGTGCCTTCATAGTCTAAGGAGTCACTCTCACAATAGACAACTGCAGATGACAGGGAGATCGAGGTTCGAATCCCAGTCGGGTGTACTGAGGATGGTTTTTCCTAAATGGTTTCCCACTTTATCTGCACTTTATCATCTCTTATACATTAGAGTAATTAATACATAGGGTTGTAACCCAAAGAGGTAGTAAGACGCGATGCTTGATGAAGTATTAGTGCTGTGGCATTTGAAGTGATGATACTTGTTCGTCTCCCTCAGATGAATGATGATAGAGAAATCCGCTACACACCTGATCAAATTGCCACAATATTTCAAAAACCGATTACTTGGGTTTGTCCTCCAAAAAATGGATATCAAGGTCATTAAAGAAAATGTAACACAAATTACCATTGCCGTTTCTAAACCACCGCTTTTCTGTACTTATCACATGATAAATACTTACAGATTTAAATATTTGGAGTAACTTATAGTGTCTTGTATGTACTTTAAAAGACGCTGAGCTGCCGGCCAATCGCAAGTCTAGACCACTTTTTGCCTGATCACCTTGCCTCGGCAGATCTTGTAGAAGAGGTGCAGACCGGTACCAGCAAGTTTGTCAAGGTAACCTCAATTACAGCTATCTCTTGGTTATATTTTATTCATGCTATAGGGTTGAACATCTTAAGGACACTTAATATCACAATATGTGTTTGAATGAACTTCTACTTGACATGTTAAAATTAATATCAAATTATTTTAAAAATTCTTTGTAGCATTATTAGACAGCAAATAAAACTAAATTGAATCTTGTTGCAAAATTTATAATGTGGGTTATTATATGTTAATAATGGCCAATTATGTGAATTCTAATTATAAGTATATAAAAACTCTACACATTTTAGCAGAAGATAATACTTATTTTCTTGAAATTGCCATACAAAATAGTACCAACAACACTTTTATACTTAATTGTATTGTCCTTAATATTCCTATATTACATCAAAGTTTCCAGTCGGATAATATCTCCCTCCACCAAAGAACATTAAAGTAAAATATTAAATCAAACATTAACTACTTCAATACTTTGATGTCATCTTAGTTATTGGAGGATACCCGCCTCGGTGGTATAGTTGGCTAATGCGCTAGTCGTGTTGAGCTCGACTGCCGAGGACGGGGAGATCGAGGTTCAAATCTCGGTCGGGTGAACTGGGGATGGTTTTTCCTAAATGGTTTTCCACTCCCTCCACGCAAATGCGGGTCCACTTCCTCTAATTAAACCTTCCCAATTCCTAATCCATTAGAGTAATTAGTACTTAAAGCGTATAACCCGAACGGGTAGTAAGACACGGTGCTAAATAATAAAATATTGGAGGATGAACACTTCTTTGGTGAACTAAAAAGAGGTTCTGCTCTTGTTATATGAGGATAGTGTTGCTACAAGGTTTAAATACAGGCTGATTTAGTTGTTTTATTCCCCCTCCTTGAACTAAGCGATGGCAGTGTTGTGTTTAGGTGACTGGTATCCAGAACCCTGGCCGCACAGTCACCGTGCTGGTGAGGGGCAGTAACAAGCTCGTGTTAGAAGAAGCAGCCAGGTCACTCCACGATGCACTCTGTGTCATCCGCTGCCTTGTTAAGCAGAGGTAAGCGCAAGCTTTGTCTCAAAACATTAAATAAGAGGAACTAGGGAAGTTCTCTTTTTTTATATATATATATCATTTTCAAAGTCAAAATTACGTGAAATATTCCTGAAGTTGACTTAAAGTATGAACATAGCTTTATATTGAAATTTTATATATTTATCAAACTTGTTTTAAATAAAGGAAAAAATGGTGTTGGACAGTGCCATTAAATTAGACATTGAAAGGAGTATAGAAGGGCAAGGGCTACACACGTATCAGAAAACTGTAGGCCTAAACGTTCACAATTAAAACACAACAAAAGACATAATCGTGTAATTTTTGGGGTACATCAGTCCCCTTATTCAGCAGTAGACTAAAACACACTGGACAAAGACAGCAAAGAGTTGTTGATAATGGTTACTTAATTTATGTTGTTGCCTGTTTCTTGATCATGCATTATCATAAGCCAGGCTATAGTCTAAACACAATCATTATATATTATTTTCTTATAATTAAATCCAAACTATAGTGATTTATATTTAGACCCTACAACTGTATTCAATAAACTTATCACAGATTAACTCTGTTGTGAGAAGGTAGTAGAAGTTGCAAGGGGTACCAACTGTTGTAGTCTATCATTAATTGATATGATGCATCTATCTAATCGAACAAAAGAAATTTGGCTGTGATGCACATCTCCATATTTCATACAACACAGATGATTTACTGTGATTTGTGCCATTATTCTGAGTCATCTTATTGTATTATGACTTATTTTCAACCAGATGCTTTGTAACAGATATATTTTTACTTTATCTGTTTCAGAGCCCTGATAGCTGGTGGAGGTGCGCCAGAGACTGAGGTATGTCTGAGACTGGGTCAGTATGCTCAGACTGTCACGGGCGTGGAAGCTTACTGTTTGAGGTAGGTAGCCAACCAGATTGAATATAGTTGGACTTTAAGGATATGACAGGCCTAGCCCCGGTATTGGAAAATATATGTCTTGTATTAAAAACTGACTCAGACCACAGGCTGAAGGAAACTAATCGCTGTACAACAAAAAAAAGCCTGAACAAGTAGTAAGACGAGAAAGTAAAGCTTGTCTGCTTGCTATGATGATGAAACTTAGGACACCTAATGATGTATTATGATTATACAATATTAGCCTAACTGAGCAAGCAGTCAGAATTACAAAAGTTTTCATTACAGTTGTATGTTATTAGATATATTATTTGCAAACTTCAAACATTTATTAAATGATATTTTAGTTGAATTTACTAAAGTAATGTTTGAATAAAATTAACAAGTTCAACATTATCACATAAGGAACACCTGTTGTGATTTTAAACTTTTCACTATGTGTTATCAATGAATGTGATTAAAGTGTGTGAAAAGGTTTTGTAAAGGCCATTTTTAGGGTGAAAGTGTGACTTATTTTATGTTCAATTTGGAAATAATTAATAATATATTTGCAAGAAGGTATAGGAAAGGTGGATAGAAACATATAAAAGGGGGGGACGAACACAATATGGCCTTTACAATGAAAAGAAGAACACAATTCACACTTTACACTGCTGCCAATGGACAAAGAGGTGTATAACATAAAGGACAAACACAGGAAAAGGACATTGGATGTGAATATATAATGATATAACTCTATAAGGAAAACCTCTTTTAGTAAGTAGTTACTGTACCTGACGAGATTTGTTATACATCTTCCTTTCTAAGTGTCTTATATTTCTTTACAAATTTTATTTCACTCCCTTGTATGTTTTAGTTTTCTCATTTAAGAAGTTGCGTTGCACTTGCAACCTGATGATTCTGTGTATTTTTGTACAGTGGTACACCAGTGTTATTCACCTGTAGTTTTTATACCTCTTCCTGTCTTCTTTGGAACTAAAAACCCCTTATTCGAGTTTCCCAGGACCCTATTCACCTTCCAAATAACTTTGTGCCTTGTTTAAGCTGTGTATTTACACTTCTCCTGCAACTCTATCATATCTCTTAGTTTGTTCACTCCTGTTGCTTTTACCAGTTTAATCCTCTTTATTGGATCCTCCACCTCTTTGCCTCCTCTTCTGTTAATTCCTGTTTCACTCTCCTCCCTACCATTAGCTTACTGTACATTTGGTGGAAAATCTGTCTAACTTTCTGTTTTCATTTTGTCCTGACAGAGCCTTTGCAAATGCCTTAGAAGTGATTCCTTTTACTCTAGCAGAGAATGCGGGTCTTAACCCAATATCTACAGTTACTGAGCTACGGAACAAACACGCCCAGGGGGATATCAATGCTGGTATCAACGTTAGGAAGGTAAGTGTGGTTTTGTGGGGAAAAAAATTGACTTCTAAAGTGAGTAATTTTAATTTTTAAGAAATCCATTCTTTGTTAGAATCATTACTTATATATAAGTAGACCCGGCCAGGGTTCCACACACACACACACACACGGGTGTATTTCAAATCTTTCTTCCTTGGTTCTGCAGTGTAATTAAATACTTATAGCCACACAAGTAGTTGACACTGAGAAAATAAAACTTGCCTGCTTGCTATGATGAAGAAACTTAGGACACCTAATGATGTATAATGATTATACAATGTTAGCCTAACTGAGTAAGCAGATTTTAATACAGTTAGCTGCCACGAGGAGAAATAAGATTGAAAATGAAGGTATCTGGGGAAGAATGGGGATACAGGGAGTATGCGAGATAGTAGAGGAAGCAGCCGGCTTATAGGTGATAGTGGGTGGGTTGCCCGGGGGAACGAGATCCGTCAAGTTATTGACCGACCAGGTTTTGTGGCGGGACCTAACACCCGCACCTTTAAAGTGATATTGTGCCCTAATCTGGTATGAACTAATAATTTATTATTAATTATTAACACATTATTTTGATTTTGAGAATTCGAAGGGATTGGTGTAATTTAATTTCCTTATGGTTTCAGTTATTGTCTACTGAAATGTATTTTGTATAAATAATAAAAATTACTTTAAAAGAAAGAAAGACTGAGATGGAATGGTTATGTAATGAGGATGGAAAAAGAGGACGCCAAAGAAAATATTGGCAGACCGCAAGAGAGGACGCCAAAGAAAATATTGGCAGACCGCAAGAGAGGACGAGAAAGATGTGTGGAGTAGTAAACAGAAAGTGTCCGAGTGAGGGGAAAGGAATGGAAGAAATTAAAGGAGGAAGAATAGAGGAAGATGGAGGCATTTTACTAAACTGACTCTGCCTCAGGCTGAAAACAATTTATCTCAGTTTTATAGATTCTAGCTTGTTTTCCTTCAAGAAGCTCTCCATTTGCCCTTATGAGATTTGAGTTGACCCTGTTCCAGGAATCAAACCCGAATCCTCTTGGCCTGTAATCAGGAACTCTGACCACCGATGTTGTCGTATAGCTGTAATTAAATACCACATATTATTTCTTCATTACAGGGGGCCATTACAAACATCTTGGAAGAAAATGTAGTACAGCCGTTGTTGGTGTCAATTAGCGCTATAACACTTGCTTCTGAAACTGTTCGCAGCATTCTCAAAATTGATGATATTGTAAGTATAAACATTATGATTCTATGTTTCTCATTCACTGGTGTTATTTATCACATGCTTATAGATGATGATACATTTCCTCCATCAGACATTGGTGTTGAGTTGAGATAATCTGAGCAAGCAATNCAAAAAAATATATAAGGAAAGTATCATGTTCCAATAACAATTTCCGTGTATGGTTAACCAAGCGCTCTCCATTTTGGTCTTTGTGATATATTTTCTCTGAAGTTATGAATAAAAGGGGTGTGCCAAGTCCACTTTTCCAGTTTGAAGTGAACTCAAATAAAAAAAAAGTATTATTCCTCAAAGTTTGAGTTATGTTTATAATTAGTTTTTATGCACTAAAATTAACTGGAAAATATTTTGTGTAGTATCCATTAAATAAAGTTACTATCAGTTATTACCCATTTCATTTCAGTTATTTGAGATTCATTCATATGCCTTAATTTGTAATATTATTTAATAGTTAAGAATGGCAATAAATTACCATATTGAATAATCTTAGCTGTAATAATTTTAATGGCAAAGATTTTTTTTTCCTGAAGCGAAATTGAAGCTGATAGCTGGTTGGATATTATTTCGAACCCGGGTCGAAGCTTCTCAATGCTCCTATCCTCTATTTAAACATCCTTCTTTACTTGTGTCACCCTACCATTACACATTAGCGTAAGTGCGTATAACCCGAACGCTAATAATAATAATAATACAAATATTGCCCTTGCATTCTTAATTTCTTTTACACGTTCCTATTTAAATGTCCTATTATTTCTTACCAATTTGTTTTTCTCCTTTTTGTTTTATGGTTTCCTCTTTTATGAAGTTGGGTTGCACATTTCACACTTCTCTTTTGATGAGTTTCGCTAGAACGAAACCTGGTTTGGGGGACTGACGCGGAAATGATTGTGATTTATTAGGGGTGGGCCCTTGAATCATTTGGGAGATATGAGGATTCAAGGCTCAAATCCTTATAAAGATATTTGATTATTTTTTCAAGTGAAATTTGTCTTACTGCTTATTGGTGGCTCAGTACCAATTATAATTATAGGATGAATTCACCCAGAATGGCTTATAAGAAAGTATGTTAATATTTAGGACTATTTCCTCTTATATTCATAATTTTTTACAAGAGGTGGCCATTACCTCTTTTTTAAGTGGTGGTAATGTGAACTGTTATTTTCATCTTAAGACATATTGTGTTTGATACCTTTTATATATTTATATCCACCTTTCCTGTACCTTCTTCCAAATATAACCATATTAGGATTTTAAACTTTGAAGCTAACCTGAATCTTGGTAAGATTCTCAAACTAATTTGTATTGTCTTATGTTTTAAGGTCAACACTAACAAGTGATTATGGGAAGAAGGCTGCAGCTACTAACATCTCTACTGTTGAAAGTATTACTGCTGTGTAAGTATAAAAGTATTTTTCATAAAAAATAAATATATCAACATATTTTTAAGACACATTAGAGAAAAAATTAATACTATTGATATTTTCTGTGGTATGCAATTTAAAATACTATTAACTTTATTTATTTGAGATACGAGTGAGAGTGAAAGGCTTACAAACTTTACCGGTAGGGGTATTTTCACATGGCACAATCGCTTTGAGACCGACAACGCTATTCCCCTCTGAAGAAAATTTTGAAATCTATCACCACTCAAGTTTATTTCTACCCCAGATGGGTTTGAATTGACAAAAATCATGTCCTGATATTAAAATATTTTTTAGTTTAAAGTCTATGTTTAATTTGTTATAGGTCTTCTCAACGATAGAGGAAACTACAAGCTGAGCTTGGAGGAATGCTTTAAGAGTTCTTGTCTTGCGGATATACTGCAACGCTTCTCGCACGGACAGTTAATTTAACACTTAGCATTAATATTCACATGATTTCATTATTATAAATGGTATGTTTACATTTATGTAACACTTTTAGTTAAAATAATATGAATTAAAAGACTTACATTTCATGCACTTTTTTTTTATGTTTAAACCTCTCCTTATTTTGTATATAACACGATCATTGAAAAGAGGATATTTATTACAAGGCCTACACACTGACTAGAAAACTATAGGACTTAACGTCCACAATTAAAAACGCAACAAAAGACAAAGTAATTTTCGGGGTAAATCAATCCACTCCAACAGAAGAGTAAAAAACAAGACTGGACTATGGCTACATGGCTATAGGTAGATAATTTTCACTTATTGGTGTCTTGATTTTTTTTATTGGGTTCTTTAGTTACCTTTTCAAACTTGTGTATTGACTCTTGATAGATGGATAGACTGTCGTATTTATATTAAATTATCACATATCTATATTTGCATCCTTTCCGATAATGCCGATCCACTCGTCATGAAGACACTATCGTTGAAACATAACCTCAACACCAAATAACAAGGAATTATCAAAGCACTAAAAACATTGATATCATCCTACCAGCTGACGCGGCTCCTCCAGTCATCTTGAACCGTATTTACTACATCACAGCCACAAAGGCGGCTATTCGACCACTCAGAGAAGACCCAGCTGAGGATCACAGCGCACGAATTAAAGAGTTCCCACAACGTGAATGTCCCCGACAGAATCTCACCACTAACTCAATTCAACTTCTCTTTCCACAAAAACCTCAAACTCCCACACTATCTCCTCCCTAAAATCCACAAAGAAATTAGACCTCTGCCTGAAAAAATTCAAAACCTCCCACAATTCTGTTCCTGGGTCTAAACCTACCACTTCTTTCTTGGTGGAGCTGGCTAAGATGATCCGTCAATCTAACTTTGGTTTTCTAGAGAAACACAACCTGCAGAACGGGCACAGCTGTGAGTACGCTCATGGCTCCTCATATGCAAATCTTTACATGGGACTATTAGGGCGCTTTCTACATTGTCAACCCATCAAACCCTATCTATGGCTTTGCTACATCGACAATATTTTCATGATCTAGCCTCACTTTGAAGAATCTTTGGACATCTTTCTAGATAATGTCAACAATTGCAGCCCCTTAAACTTGACCCACAATAAATCACAGCATACTATTATTAACTTCCTTTAAAACAACCAAATTAGCACCACTGTACATATAAAATCCATGAATCCCCAACAATACCTCCACTATCATAGCAGCCATCCTTCATACACAAAAAGGTCTCTGCCATTCAGTCTTGACACCCGAGCCAAACCGGATATGTTGAAAACCCGATGATTTTACTGATTATTGCAAACAACTCCATAGCTTTCCAAAGCAAAGGTTACCCCAAGCCTTTAATAGACAACCAAATCTCCAGAGCACTCTCCAGGGATGACTGACCCTCCCAAAATAAGTTGAGGACATTCCTCTCGTAAAACAATACTATCCAGGCCCACAACGTATCAACATCATCCTTAAAAGTGGTTTCAAATTCAGTTACAACCAGTTTCACCCAGACCTAAAATCTTGGTTCACCCCAAAGAGTCACTTTCAAACGGCCACTCAATCTCCACAATATTCTAGCCCATCCCAAACTTCCTGACCCCAAAAAATCCAAGAATAAAAACCCACTGCCAAAGGTTCATACCCCTGCGGTAGCACATGTGGAATTCACCTACAAGCTACATCCTTCAACAGCAAAGTAACCAAATTGGAATATAAAAATCCTCGGTTATTACAATTGCAAAACAAATAATTCGATATATCAACTACAGTGCAAATCATGTGATGCAGAAGAAAAGAAATGGCCGACTGGTGGTTAGTAGGCCTGCTTGGAAGAAATATATAGCACTTCTGCTGTAGAAGGGTACCGATGCATGCTGGACATTGTATAATTGTTTTTAATTGTGAATTGTAGGCCTTGTTCAATTAGAGATGTGAAAGGAAAAAAAGTATCAATTTTAATATTTTTCACTCTCTGCTTTTACTGATATTAGTACTACAGTCCTGAAAAAAAACTTTTTTGCTATCTTCACTCTTGGTCCAGGCTGAGAATAAATGTTTATTAGGGTGGTCTGTAGAACAAATTACACTATTTCTCAATCCACACTCATTTTCTGTTAAAAAAAAATAAAGTGGAGATTTTTTTTAGTAACACATCTTACTACCTGTTCAGGCTATATGCCTATGTACTAATTACACTAATGGGTTAGAGATTAGGAAGGCTTAAGTTAGATGAAATGCACCTGCATTTGTATGGTGGGAGAGTGGAAAGCCATTCAGGGAAAACCTCTGTTCACCCGACCAGGATCAAACCCCGATCTCAAGTCTGGCATTCTAGTCCAGCACAAGATTAGCATGTTAGATCACGTCGACACCGAGCCGGTTAAGACATTAATACTAGGTAATTATTCCAGATTAAAATTTTGATGTCACTACTTTAATCAATAATTTTCTATCGATATTTTTCTTTCGATACCACATCCCTACTTTATATCCTTTAAATGTTAAATTTATTACAGTTGCTTGGTGCCATTTTTATTTTGTTTCCATTAGACTTAATTACCATAGATACATACAACTTAAGGAGATATTGAGACCAGGTGGTTAAAAACAACCTACATAAAATGCTGTTTTGTTGATGGAAATAAAGTAGGTAGTTTGCAAAACAAGAGTTTTATTGATATAAAAAAAATACATTCATTTTTACTTTGGAGCTCCATATGCATCAGGCATTCTCTCGATTGTGTACCTGAAACAAAAAAGTATTTGTTAATAAATTAAAAGAATTTTTAAGATAGAAATATATATATAAAAAATTAATAGCTAAAAACCACATTTAAATTTTTTTAATAAACATCCCCTTGTGTGTGAGTTTGATGTTTAAATATTAGGACAGCAGCAAATTACACTTGCTAAGTACACAATGAGAAGGATGGATTTTTAAACAAATGCTTGAGCATTCACTTAGAAGGAATGTAAAAGCATTAATGGGAATATAATCACGTGTGTAGATCCGAAATCCAGCCTTGCAAGTTGAATTAAATAATTCTATATGGATTTGGACCTTTATATGTGTCCAAACAAAGTATATCAATGTACAATACCTGTGGTGAGCTATGTACATAATTGGTACACCTGGAATCTTCCTTATCCTGCGCTTTAGATCCTTGTCGTTTGTTGCTACAATGTAGGATTTGTGCTGCAAGAAGATAAGAAATCATGATAATAACGATACTCTTAACAATATAGGGTTTTAGAAAAGGAAAACCATATATATTATTAATAAAACTTATTCTACTCTTAGAGAATAAACAAATCAAACCTGCTTTGGTGGCTACATGAACTAAACCGTCAAACTAATGTTAGAATAGACTGCCTATAATAAGGAGATTGAAGTTTTAATCCTAGTCAGGTTAAGATTTTTTAAAGTAAGCAAGGTTTTCAATAATGTATGATATAAATATAAAATATCAGGTCGAAAAGTGATATATAGCTGAAATCCTCACATAATATATGGAAATTTAAACTATAATTTTTAAAAAAAGGGAGGCAAAGAATATTGGCTGCCCAACCAGCTCTAGTATTTACCAAGCTGAACCGGATGGAAATGGTTCTAGATGATCTGACAATGAAAAATTAATAAATCCATGTACTTGCCTGTGTGACACGTTGGACTAGGCAGTCATCAGCGTAAGTCCCTTTGTGCATGCATGATATCCTTTCAAAGCGAGGATCCTTGATGATTTTCAAGGCTACCTTGTATTTCTGTCCTAACTTCTCCAACTCTCCTAGGACGCAGTCAGTTATATATGGGATACCTGCAAAACAATATTTTCACATTGTAGGTATTACATAAAAACCAAGCACAAAGTAGGTCATACATAAAGTTGAGTTTGAGAAGGAACTAGCCTCCTTTGCACTAAAAACTAACACTCAGGGACACCTTTGCGGTCAACTCCTTCTTTCAGTCTGCTACTTCCTGAGAAAGATGCAATGTGGCATGAAAATATCCGTGTGTTTGTAAATAGGTGTCAGTGTTTTTACTTTTGTGTTTCGTTTTCCACAATTTTATAATTTATTTAATGAGATCTTAAAACAAATAGAAGAGCACATAATATTCTGTGTCAACTTTCAAAGTAAGACATAACGGAATAAAGGGGAAGGAGCCTAGCTTTCTCTAACCCTTGAGTGCCCTTTAATAAAATATACAAATCTGTGATAAATCAACCTAATAGGTGATAGTGTAATAATAATATAACAACAACTTAGCACCACATCTTACTACCCATCCAGTTATAATCTGTTTTTTATTATTATTTAGCATCGTGTCTTACTACCCGTTCAGGTTATATGTTTTAAGTACTAATTACGCTAATGGATTAGGAATTAGGAAGGTTGGATTAGAGGAAGTGAACCCACATTTGCATGGAGAGGGAGAGTGGAAAACTATTTAGGAAAAACCACCCCCAGTTCACCCGACTGAGATTCGAACCTCGATCTCCCCGTCCTCAGCAGTCGAGCTCAACACGACTAGCGCGTTAGCCAACTAAGACACAAAGGCAGGTAGTTATATTCTTAAGTACTAATTACACTAATGGGATAGGAATTGGGAAGAGTGAATACAGAAAGGTAGTTAAACTGCATTTGTGTGGAGGGGGAGTGGAAAACCATTTAGGGAACACCACCGAGGTGGGTAGGTAATAGTTAATTGTTTTGTTAATTGTTGACTTAAACTTAAAAGAGTGCAGTTGTATTAGGGGGAAAACACCTGGGTGTGAGCCAATGTTTTTAAAATTGATACAAGAAAATGAATAAGATTTGTCATGAAAGTACATACATTTGGCATAAAGACAGTCCATCATGTTTTGAATAATGTCCAGCTTGTACTTGATGGAGAAGTTGACAAAGTTGGTGTCGACCAAGATGTGGTAAGGCGGGCCCAATTGTGTGTTATACTGGAAGAACAGGGCAGAAGACACCTGGGGGCTGAAATAATTAGGTTAATGTATCTTATAAACTAATACATTACAACTTTTTTCGGGAAACTTGTATAAAAATTGAGGAGTTGAAAAAACATGGATAATTAAATATACCAATTTTTTTTTTCCTCTGTGAAATTCACATTTATCGACTTTAAAATACTTAAGATAAAATTATAACAAATAAGCTATACCACTAATTGACACACCTCTTTAACAAGAATAGTGCTATATAAACATTAATAATCACCGTAGGAGTGCAAACAATAAATATATTCAATCATTATAATGTACACCAGGTCAAATGTGTTATTAGTACTTGGAAGTGTGGGTACTCGAAGGCATGAAACAATGAAAATCCTCAAACGTTTACAAACTTTAATTTTGTAATTGATACTGAAAAGCCTCAGTGGTCCACACCGAGCAGACGCATCTCTTCACTGGAAAAATTGAAGTATGAACTACTTCTAAACAAAAAAACAACTAAAGGACCTGGTCAACTCAATGAAAAACTCTGCAAGAAATATAAAGGTTGGTACCTTGGGTTAGTTTACTTGGAAGGAAAAAATTGCAGTACAATTCAAGACTGCTTTGTACCCGAGTAACAATAGGATTAGCTGAGTAGGTGTTCCCTAAACTAGGCACTATATTTTGGAAGATGCTGCCGTCAACGTGCACTGTTGTAGTTTGGCTGTGAAGCCACGCCTTTCACCCTCCCACCCACCATCCTACAAAATAGGTTTTGGACTTGCACTCGACAGGGCCAAGGGCCTTAACTTGACAATCTAGCTTGACTCATAAGATTGAAACCAACACAAAGCAATTCAATTTCAGTCGGTCAAATATTATAGTGAATTAATGTCATTTACAAACTTAATGATGCTTACTTACACTTCTTTAACTTTCAACGCATGTGGATCTTCTGGTTTTTTCTTTCCTGGTGGAAGCCGATCTTTCTCATTTCTGTAAATGAAAATTGAAAATCATCTGGTTTATTAGTCTGTTGCACAAACATCATAATGCTTCTTCAATAAATGGATTGTCAACTTGCAATCATAGATCAAGAAAAGTTTAGGCTGCAACAAAGTTAATTAGGGATCAATCAAAATCTTCAACCAACTGACCATAGATTTACCAAATAATCAACTAGCATAGCCTAAGAGTAAACATATGGTTGACTTTGTGAATATCTGTTTATTGTTTATAATAATAATAACTGTCTTACTAATCTTTCGAGTTAAACAGGTTTTTAGTGTTTATGCTTTTTTTTTACAAACATTTGTATAAATTTGTGTTAATGAATTATTATGGCTAGGTTACAAAATAAACTTTTGAAGTATTTATATTATTTCAACATTTAAATAATGACTAATAAAAAGTCTGCTATATGACAAGTAAACAGAAAGAGACATCCTGCATAAGTTTGGCCGATGACTTTAATAAAAACACATCTGTTCAGAGATCCTTAGAACAATTAAAAATATAGGCCTGCTATAAAAACTACACGGGGGGGGTCAAAAAAAAGCAACAGCTGATGACAAGGTAAAATGTTCACTTTTCTTCAACACTTTATAGTAAATTTGAACTTAATAATGTCACAAATTTAATCGTGTTGATTGTCACCAAGCCTAAGCTAAGCCTATTTTATGAATTAATAAATTTGGACATTATAGTTTCATGAATGTAATATGGTTTTTATTATCACTAAGCCTAAACTAAAATATTTTCTGAAATTAATAAATTTGATATTAACAATCCAGATAGTTGATTATTGTTATATTGAGAGAAAAGTGCATATTTTTCCCATAAGTATTAGTTTTCTTGGATCTTGATCATTTTCTATAACCTCATAATATAAATTAAGAACTTCATCCGAAGATTCCATACTTAACAATTATTCTTTAAAAATATATCAAAATTCACATTAACATTAAATTATGTTATATTTAAATATACTGCCAGGCTTATGTAAATAATTAAATATTAATCCATAAAATAGAGGTTCTACAAGTACAAATTATATTTATGAAGCCAATTTCAGCTATGAATTATGTTTGCCATCAACAGGCTGATCGACGAATCAAACGGTTGATGGTAGAGAATTTGGTTGGTTAACGAACAGAAATCAACACTCATGTCCTATAATATATAATTGTTAATGATGCAACTGAAAATAAGGTTTGATACACTAATTAGAAATCAACTTACATCTGAACTTTGATCAAGCCACTGATATTGTTTCTGCATCCTGGCCTTGTTTATTATAGTTATTAAAAAGGATATTTTATTATTAATAAAACACAGTACAACTATGTGTACCCCCTAAATTATTAGACTCATTTAATAACACTTTTTATTGAAAATATATTATTGGTGATATAATAATTATTTACAAAATGGTTGATATTAGTCACTTTCAGCCAATGTTTGTAATAATGAACCTTCTGCTAGCAGTCAGCACCTCTCCTAAGGTGGACGCCCTATAGCTTAAATTGTTTTCCAAAATATATTTTGTCATTTTCATTAACAAATTTAAGTGTTTTTTTTGTGAAGAATGTTTCAAAATAAGTCCGCTAAAATTTTGTAAATTTTCCTCCCTTTTTTAAGTTTGCTTTCATACTAAAATTAAATCAGACTTAAATTTTAAGAATCCCATAACCAAAAGCTTATTTAAACAAGTTTGTTTTACTTACATTCTAGAATCACTCAAACTTATCAACTTTTTCATTCGAGCAAACCTCTTCTCGGCAATTTTCCGTGTTTTCTTGGATTTCCCCTGAAAACCAGGTTAAGATGTTCAAAATTGTAACTGTCCACTTGACAATGTTTTAGTACACACGGTAATTACCACGTTGACATCTTACTTACAAGCAGGGTGGTTATAAAACAGTGGCAAAGCTTGGTTTGGTTGCGCCCCATCATTGTTTAAAACACTGCGCCCCTTTTACTCCCCTCACCACACATTTTTAGATTTCATTTTACAACACACCAACACTAATAAGTCAGCAGTATGAATAAAAACTCTTATGTCACAAGCAACCATAATTAGTAACAGCTGATTTTTACTATGGGTTAAAAATTTTGCCTAAAGATTCTAGTTAATGCAAATCTAAATTCTAAATATTAGTTTAGTAGAAAAATCACAAAATAAACAGGATTACAACCACCTGCGCCTCTCCGTGGACGTGGGGGGTTCGGGTTTGTAGCTTTGCCCTGTTATAAAATTTTCCAGGTTTTTCAGATAAAATACACAGGATTACAACCACCTGCGCCTCTCCGTGGACGTGGGGGGTTCGGGTTCGTAGCTCTGCCCTGTTATAAAATTTTCCAGGTTTTTCAGACAATATATTCTTTGAGTTGGGTAGGATGACTTGTCTTGTATGACCAACCACCAGTTTTTCAAGTAATCTCTCTAGCCCATAGGTCAGGCTTATTTGTGTTGTTATCCCACAAACCCTTGGCTTCTATGTTGGCACTGCTCACTAACACTTGGATGATATTTCTCCCACTGCTTGGGTTCCTCTGAACAAGTGCTAAAGAAAAGTATGGCTCTAATACATTTAATGTCCCACCGAAACCTCCTCCCCACCCCCTACCCTTGTCTTTTAATTAATCCGAGCTGTCTTCCCGTGAAAACCCCCTCCAATTGTAGTTGTTTAATGCAATAGATATGGGGTAGTCTTTAATTGATAGAGGTCCTGGGTTTGATCTTCAGCGCTTCCATATTTTCCGTGAAACAGTGGGTCTGGAACGAGGTCAACTCAGCCTCGCGAGGACAAATGAGGAGCTACTTGAATACAAACGAACTAAGTGGCTTCGGTCTAAAAAACTGAGATTAATGGTCG
>CABFOW010005340.1:31523-43833 GCA_902141385.1 Timema californicum | reverse complement strand
ACCTACAGTTTAACGTGGGATCCGAACCACGGCGGAGGCCTGGCATTCCTCACATTCACAAGATGTCTTGTCAGAGGGGAAGTAAGGGTTTGGCAATCAGATAAATCTGTGCCGGGACCGAGGATTGAACGCCGACCCCCCAGTACAGAAGTCCAACACCTTACCCCTAGACCACCAGTTCACATTTTTTTTGTGAAACTAACGAGAACCAAAAATGATATTTATTTGTTCACAACAAAGGTAACTATTTCATCTAATGGGGTAAGTTGAAGAAGGAAGAATTTTGGAGGTAATCTACTCACATTTGCATGGAAGGAGTGTCAAAAACCATTTAGGAAAAACTTCTCCTAGTAAACCCGACCGGGATTCAAACCCCGATCTCACCATCATTAGTAGGTCAGACTAACACGAGAGTGGCGCTTTAGACCATACGTTATTAGCTTTTAAATAAAGTAAGTATTTTACTCACTATAAAGCTAGCGGAAAGTTAAGATAATCCTTCCCTTTACTGATGAAATTTAATTTAATAAATTGCAAACTCTAATAAATGGCCAATTTAGGTCTGAAAATAATCAATTATATGTAGGCCCATACTGGTTACTTTAACAATACCAACTTAACCACCAACTTAGCTACGCAGTAGTCTACCGAAAGCTACAGACTGTTCTAAGGTTTCTGTCATAAATATTTCTAATTCACTAACGACTTGTCTGTTTAGAGTCTTAGATAGGGGTCTATAGTTTAATCGGTGGAGGAAGACAAGTTTAGATGATTTAACAATACTTTTACATGGTCAACAATGAAAAAATTGCCACTAAAATATAATATACTCGTATGTATTAATTTGTTGACCCTTAAAGTTGAAGAGCATAATCTCGTATAGCAGATATGTTGTAATCGTTCAGTAAGATTTTCTTTAATTTGCACTGGTAAAAATTAATAAAACTATAAACATTTCTAAAGTTACTTGTGTGTGTGTGTGTGTGTGTTTGTGTATGTATGTATATATACATCAGTGGCGGCTCGTAGCTAAAATTAGTGGGGGTGCTGCTACAGAAAATGTTTAGCCTTTGTTTTAAAATTGTGTAAAAGGAAAAAAAAAATGTATTCATGAACTTGATAAAATATTAACAAACAAAAACTTTTTTACTTACTTTAACTTAAATTGTTACAGTTCAAGCTTGATCTATTCATTTAAAAATGAAATCCATTCTTCTTGTTTTAATTTGCGCAAAAAGTTCAATAATATTTTCCTTGATCTCTGGATGACAATTGAGGAAATTGTTCTCCATTGAAAATACTGCAAGCGCATTTAGTCTTTCTGTTAAATAAAAGAACAGAAAAAAATGAATCAAATAGAATAGCTGGAAGCAGAATAATAATCTAATTCTACACTCTTCTACACTTTATCACATGGTACACGGCTTTTAAGTACAACACACGATGAGTAAAAAACACTTCCTTCCACCATCACGCCAGAGCCGGCACTGCGAGAGAAACAGTGCTCTCTCTACCTGGCAGTCCCACCTTCCTCGCCACCCCCTCCTATGTGCGCATGCGCCAAACACCACGTCACTGGCACTGTGAAGCGCACAGTTTCATACAAAGGTTTTTGTATTTTTTTCATAAACTGGGGGATGGCTACTCGCGTACTGACATTAAACTTAAAGAATATATATTGTACTACAAAAATAAAGAAAGAATTAAAGAAAAAATTACTCATTATATTAAATGTTATCAATAATATCAAGTGGAAATAGGGGGTGCTGCAGTTCCGCAGTGTCTATACAAGAGCCGCCACTGATATATATATATATATATAAAACACGTTAAGTAATAATATGTTCTGCAACTTGGAGTGTCTACATAAATAATACAAATATTAGTTATGTAATTTGGCTACTATGTATAAGATTATATATATATATTCTCTACATACGAGCTTTAGGGACGTTTGTAACAAATAGTCTGATACAAGGGCGTACAGAGGGTGAGGTCTGGGGGGATTTCAAATATAATACGTATGAAAACTTTTATCGGCTAAAAATATAGTTACATTTTCTAGTAAGCCTTTGCCAGAAAAATTAGCTTTCTACCATCTAGGTCAAATACTTAATTATCTTACTACCATGATTTCAGTATTCTTTGAGACCGTCACATTCGAACTGGTTTGGAGTATAGTTTCTCTTATCGCATGACCATAATTACAGGAGATTGGTTATTAGAGTCATTAAGGAGAGATTAAGCTTTTAACTTCGAACAAGGCCATACCGATTTTTTTTTAAGTAATACCTCATAAAAAGTGTTTTTTTTTCACATCCACCCATCAACAGTAGAAACCACAGTGTATCCATTATATTTAAGTTGCTAAGAACTATACAGTAGGCCCATGGATTCTTTGGTGCTGACTGACAGCTCACAGCTGACTTCTGACAGTCAACATTTAGGTATACACCTAAATTTTGACCCTCAGAAGTGACAGCTGCTAAACACATGTTATTGCAGATCATATGGCTCGGCGTAGGGATACATAATTTGGTCTGGTAACTTTTTAAAGCTGTCAGTCAGCACCAAAGAAGCCATGGGGCTACTGTAGTTACAGTTATCTTCTTCTAAAATGAATACCTATTGCACGCATGAATGGGGTTTAAACCAGTTTTATTAGTGAAAAGCGTTGGTCCATTAATTCTTTATTTTTTTTAAATGTGATACTTCCTCTATTTCCAATAAAATGTTTTCAAAGTACTTTAATATTATTACATTGCCTTAAGGGACAAGATACATGTTTCTACTATTGAATTAAGATTGTTAAAGTAAATCTTATATATTACTTATAATTGCCAACAATAGTTTTTCAGTGCTACGTTATTTGCGGGAGTAAATGATTTTTGGTGTATTTAGTTCCTTTCAAATCTATCAATCAACCTATCTGTACTCATTGGGGGCGTATCCAGGGACTAAAGGTGTCAGTCCCCACTCCCGAAGTAATTTTTCCCACCTTTAGATGTATGTTCCTGCTCTCTCTAATGCGAAACTGAAAGCAGGCCTTGCATCAATTTTAGCAATAAATGTACAACATTTTGTTCAAATGCATATTATATGTAGATGAAAGCTATATAATAGGTGGGGGGGGGGGGCGATGGACTAAGAACGTTTCACAAGTTCATTGTTGTGACTTCCAGTAAGTCGGCTGCCAACTGACTCAGGATTAGAGACTTTAAAGCGAAACTTTATTTGGTATTTTATACCTTCATCTTCGATTAAATACATATATTTCGAAAAGTTTTATCCCTCCGATAAACCCTTCCTGTGCCCTTAAAATATCGTGAGCTTCGAATAGAAAGGCGGTAAGAGCCGTGGCGCACGCATACAT
Organism: Timema californicum; assembly: GCA_902141385.1. Taxonomy (NCBI): domain Eukaryota; kingdom Metazoa; phylum Arthropoda; class Insecta; order Phasmatodea; family Timematidae; genus Timema; species Timema californicum. Next base: position 40,460 of record CABFOW010005340.1, on the reverse strand, counting down.
GTAAGAAATAATTATTTGGTCGGGTGTAGAGAAAAGACGCCCTTGAACTCCAGTTTACATTCAAATGGTGCAAATATTGAAACCGGCTGAGTGTGAGTTCTTGTCATGGGATGATTTGACCTTGATAAATAAACGCCTGCAGTCGTTAAGCAGCTATCTGTTTCAAGAAGAAAAGGGAGAACGGGAGATGGTCAAGATAAGATATGTATTTGAAATTTGAAATTTCTTCAGTTCTCTTTTAATTTTATTCAAAGGTCTACTTTTAAAAATATTGCCGTAAATTTCCCAAACTTACATATATTCACCAAATTTTTAAGTGTTGTGGTGTGACCTCCACAAAAGAATCTGCCCTCTACTGGCGCCAAAGAGCCCACGTCACAGACTTTTCCACGCTCTGTTGCTCGGACCCACCTGTTGATGGGCCGTGGCTTGGTCGACTGCTTCCCCGCTTGAACTCTTGTTTGAGGAAGCCCTATTGATAAATCCGAGGTCGCCGCACGTTGTGCGTTCGTGAACATTGGTTGTTTAACTGGTGACCTCTACTGGCTGAGTGTGTGTCATTTCCATCTTTCTTCGTCCACAGCATTGGTTCAACCAGCCCACTGGAGCAGATATGGAAGCATCTCTACGAGGTACCACGCCTATTTTAATCGGTGGTGACTTTAACGCAAAGCACCCTTCACAGGGCTCTATGACTATGGATGCTCAAGATGGATTGCTCCACGACACCATATATCAACATGAACTGGTGGCCTCCAGCCCTTCTACCCCCACCCACTTCCCTTAGACTCCCCATTTCCACCCGGGCGTCCCTGACTTCGTAGTCACCAGGGAGATCAAACGTCAATTGGTTCTGAAGTATCTTTCAAAAGGCAGCAGTAATTGATCATGGTGTGGAGTTCATAGTTTCCGCAATCCAGGGAAGACATGAAGCTTTGACATCGAGGCACCATCCTAAGAGAGTATCACAGGCTTATTTACCCGATTCTATCCTCAAGCAATCCTGGAGAAAAATCGGCTCAGGAAGGTTTGGCAAACCTCAAGGGACTAGGTAGAGAAAGCCCACTGAAATCGCCAATTCCATGCAGTTCACAAGATAGTCCAAGAATTCTGGAACAGTGTCTGGGAGGACAAGATTGAGATCCTGTTCGTACATGAAAAGTTCTTGCAGCAGATGATGAGGAACTTGACGCAGGTCCGCACACCAAGGCCACCAATCGTCATACGGAAAGGAGTAGTCAACTCTGAACTGGAAAACGCTGATGCTCTCGCTGAGCAATTAGAGGCATAATTTGTACCGACTGACAATCCGTCAGACCCGCTGCACATAGCGCACGTAGAGGAGGTCATATCAATGTGGTCTCTTACAGAACCTTAGATGAACCTGAACGCACAAGTGCGACAGAAATGTCGCAGGCAGATAGATCCACTCTAATATTAAACAAAGTCCCCGGGCCAAATGGAATCATAAGCGCAGTCCAAAATAACCTGCTCTTGGAGGCGATAAACTTTCTCCTTAAATTTATTCAATACCGTTTTGCTCCTAAGTCATATCCTTGAGCTCTGGAAGCACGTCAACGTCCTCTGCTTTCACAAACTGGGTAAAGACCAGACCCTAGCTCCATCCTACTGTTCAGAAACCAGTTCAGATGGGCGAACAGTGCTGAGAACCTGAAACTTACGCTGGACATCAAAATTGGCCGGAGACTACACTTTACATAATTACTTATCCAGGTGAGACAAACACTGTGGTGCCTAGGCCCACTACTGAACAGGCGTAACGTCATATCCACGAGGATCGGTCTAGCATTGCTCAAGCAGATGCTTAGGCCGATGATTCTTGATTATGAATGTCCCATTTCTGGCCACCCAACGGTCACGTATATGAGGAGGATGCAGGCATTTCAGAACCGATGTCTGAAGATCATTGTGGATGCCCCTTAGTAGGTCCGCAACGTGACTCTGTCCCGGGCCTTGGAGATGCCCACCATCAAATACCATTTCGGGAAGTTTGCGCAGGCTTTCTATATCGGGCTTCCTGGTGCCACCAATCCTTTTATCCAGGGGCTTGGAAATTACGTAATCTACCCTTATGGGTGCCACAAACATCTCAAAGCCCTGCTCGGATAATCAATAAGCGTAAAATGTGGTCAGTGGGAGGCTCTCACGCAGCCCTCAATAGAGTAGTGTATCCGTGTGTAACTCTAAAAACACATACCCAGTTTGTATTTTTTAATTCCCCATAACAATTAAATTATGTTTTGACTCCATGTTTCAGAAACCTTCACGAAATGCAACAAACTGCCCTTACAGCTCAAGTCAACATAATAGTGTGACCAATTGTTTGCCACATGATGGAATTTGCTCTCGTCCTCCCCTTCAGAGAGCATTAGAGCATGCCTTATGCATCTTGCATCTTGCAACTTGCTGGGTGAGTCAATATCCATTAAAGCAAGCCCTAGCACATCAGAGCACCACGAATCAAGAAAACACTTCAATAGCTACATACTTCAAGGATCTTTTTAATATCCTCAAATAACCCAATATTATCAAAATATTAAATAATTTCAACCCATACCTGGAAAGACCTAGAAACGCTGCAGACTCGTCGGAAAAGATCATGATTATGATTATGATAGAGGGAGTGACCGACTATTTATTGACCGGGAATGACTCACACGAATAGGACTTGGACTAAAAACATACCACGCGTTTGTATATGGAACACTAATGGTATACTCCAACAAGCATAATAACTTTAGAACCTACGGAATACATGTTGCACTAATAAATGAGACACACCTAAATCCGGATAAAATAATTTATTTTTTTCAGATTCGATATTTATAGAAACAAACGAACCAATAGAAGAGGATATATACAAACCCGTGATCAAGACGCTACTATCACAAGACCTAGACGAAATTACAGACGCAGACAAATTGTTTCTGGCGGGTGATCTCAATTTTAAGAACATATCCTGGAACAGTTGACTAACAAATGGGAATGGACAAATATTACTAGATCACCCCAACAAACATGACTACGTAGTTGTTGCCCCCCGACGAACTTACCTAATACCACGCAAACTATTTACACATAACTGATACCATAGAAATGGCACTGACCAATATTGGTGTAACCAATAAATATATAACAGTTTTAAAGGAATTCGGCTCACACCACAATTCAATATTGTGTGAAGTTAAAACTGACACCAACTTCAAAATACATTATCTTAAACCAGATGAATTTAGTCACACTCTAGAGAATACGTCACAAGAAATACAAGACATAGACACACAGGCCAACACTACATTATGACTATTCATAACAATGGGGCAGAAAGCCTACAGTGTAAACACCACAAGACAACCAATCTAACATGACCTCCTACAACAATACCCTGATCTGGACTTCCTTGTAGCCAAGAAACGGGAAGCAATAAGGGATTGGCAGACATTCCGAACTCCACAAGACACACTACAACTGACACATAGCCTAAGTGAGGAGAAGAATCAAGTACATTAGACTAAATAGTTGGAACACTTACGTCACTGAGGCTGCATTTGATAGGGACAAACTGTGGAAAGTAACATAACAACTCAGGTAGAGCACCAGGAAAAAGTCGGTACCAGCAATTCATGAGGAACACAGCATGGTTTACAAATGCAGAAAGATGGCTGAAGCCATAGCTGAAGTACTTGAAAACAGTTTCAACCAAACGACGACCCGCAGGATTCAGACTTTACCAGAGACGCGACCAGAACAGTCAGGGACCATCTGGAGGTATCAAATTACACTCAAGCAGAGTCAATTACTTTGGGAGAACTAACTAACACAATAAAGAAACTACCAAGAAATAAATAGCCCGGACACGACTACCTAAAGAACAAAATACTCTATAGTTTTCCACAGAGAGCTATTGGCAATGCTGAACGCACTGCTGACACTATTAAATTTCCCGGATAACTGGACGCTGGAGATTCTTAACAATAGCCCAAGCCAGAAAACGACCCAATGTTCCCTTATAACAGAAGGCCAATAAGTTTACTCATGGCTCTAAGTGATGTATACGAAAGTTAGAAGACTCAAATTAATCAATGAGAGACTAAAAATTATTTCAAACCTTCAGTTTATATTTAGAAACCATCCCTTCCCCACCTGACAATAAGCATAGTAGAAGACGTGACTAAAGTCTTTAAAGAGAATAATTACGTAATAGCGTTATTATCAGACATTGGGAAAGCTTTCGACAAAGTTTTGAACTTTGGACATTCAAAAACTAATAAAATGTAACTACCCCACATGGTTAATTCATCCTATAGTCAACTTCCTCAGATTGTGGACGTGCCAGGGGGCTATGAACGACAAGAGATCGCAGACACACATAATCAAAGCAGGAGTACCACAGAGTTCAACGCTAGCACCATACTTATACATTATATATATGTATCAGATATCCCCACTCATTATCACGTTCAAGTTATTTTTTCCCGACTACACCATGCTCTATGTAACAAACAAAAATATCGACCACGTATCCTTTACAATTCAATGGTATCTTCTCCTCCAGGACTGACCCTCCAACTGGAGAGTCAAATTAAATTCCCACCAAATCAGCAGCCTTAATTTTAGCCAGAAGTAGGAGGAAACTCCCCCACCATTAACTCTATTTTACACTTAGATACCACTCCAAGACAAGGTCTAGTACCGTGGGATCAAAATATATAGGAAATGCAGCTGGAGGAATCGCATAGATAAAACCAACGGCAAAGCAATAAGAAGATTCATTCAAATGTACTGACTGTTCAAAGGAAGGCAGCTAACAATTCCCACTAAAATTTTACTATACAGACAAGTAAATACAGCACCCTGTACAACTGTGTATTATGGAGCTATGCCTCAAACTTCACACCCACAAACTCCGAGTAACCTAGAATGAAATACTAAGAACGCTCACTGGGGCACACAGATGCAGTAGAATTGTATATCTTCACACAATGACGAATTGTCACGAATTACAAGAAATGTACATAGAAACAAAATGTTATACGACCAGACAGAAACGCACACCAACGAATTTGTTAAAGTACTCGGACAATCTGACCTGACCACCACGACACCATAAACGACCCAGGTTGGCGTAATTGAGCACTAACTTTGTATAATGACAATTTACCTAATATAATCATAAAATATATAAGAAAATTAAAAAAACTAAGCCAAAAGCAAATTTAAAATGCAAAAATCCTTGTTGATAATCCAAGTAAAAAAAACTAAAAATCTTAGATGTACCATTTCTAAAAGAATAAAGATTAGAAATACTTGACAATCAACTACGACAGCAGAGCTGTCAGACCTCCTCGCCACCCCACCAAACCCATTCTAAAATCTTTCCTTCAGCCCAACCTTCAAGCACAACTCACACATTACATCCCATTACAACCTTTGTCACCATCGAACTCCACTGGGCTAATTGACTACGTTTTTTACGGGTCAGAGAATAATACTGGAACCGAGGTCGGCTCCAGATGGTGAATGGAAAACGTATTACCTCGGGACCAAATCCTAAGAAAAAAAACGCCAACTCCTTTTTCCTATTCGGACTTGACCAAACAACGATCGTCATAATTCACCCACAATGCACCATCATACTTTAGATTCACCTGTACAAATCACAAGAAATAAAATCCTACCTATACCAAAGACCCAGTGCTATCATTACATATATTAATTTTCACCAACCACAAATAAATTTCAATAAACACAAATATAATTTAGTTACAGTCACTGGTTTCATCTCATAAGATATAACAAATCATAACACGAGGTTAAGAGGTTAAGAGTTAAGAGTCACAACCGTGACTCGATGCTCAAACAGAAAATCATCCCCGTATTCTTTTAGCGAACAGACGGTATGGCTATCTCCCAGGTTCGGAATAGGACAACAACCGAAAACTACCCTGGTTGCTGAAATCGACTGATAAAGGACTAAGGACACTGGAATTCGTGATGTAAGATCATATTATTTATCCACGACTTAATTATGTATGGTCAGGATAAAATCTTTGTCTCTGAGGCTCTTCAATTCGAGTTTATTTTATGATGCAACGTTAGTCTCTTCTTAAATTTCAATACTGAACTTTTTCTCTCTAAACATTGATTGGGAATACTTTATGTTCTAATGTAAAACTTATTGATTGCGTTAAAATGATACATTTTAAATGTTTTCTCTTTATAGAGGTATTCTGACTTATTGATAAAGTTTAATTTAGTGTGGGCTTCTCCTGAATTTTTTGGTAGCCCTAAAAAGTACCGTAGGGTTTATCGCCTTTTTTTTTACTCTTGAGCTTCTCTCTTTGATAGTGACCTATGATCATTGCTCGTAATTGGGAGTCATATGGACCATATTGCTTGTAGACTTAGGATGGGCTTCACCCCAAAAGGAATACATATATATATATATGGAAATTATGTATTGCCCACAAAAGGACAATTTTATCAGATTATTAGACTTGGGAGGTCTTGCAGGTTTATGTTCTTTGCTTAACTTAGAGTAGGATGGGTAATCCTTATACGGGTCTTGAGAATATATATATTTTTTTTTAGGTTCAACCCCTGATGAGCTTAAATGAGTGTTGTATTTGTCCTTAACAAGGAGGGCCGATTATCCATGGATATGGATATTATGTGCTAGACAATCTTGGGCTTCTATGCTGAATGTGATGAGTTTGTACAGTCGCCGGTGATTCTACAAAACCACTGGTTCATTTGGGGAATGTAGAAAGTGTGTTTACTATTTCATCTAGTAGCCGAACATTTTACAAAATTACTGTTAAGTTTTTAGAATTACCTTCAGCCACTGGTGAGTGTTAACAAGTCACGTTAACATTAGGTTTGGTTAGGTTAGTTTGAGCAAATAGGCCATTTATGCTAGTTTAGGCTAGGTTAGGTTAGTTTGAGCAAATAGGCCATTTATGCTAGTTTAGGCTAGGTTAGGTTAGTTTGAGCAAATAGGCCATTTATGATAGTTTAGGCTAGGTTAGGTTAGTTTGAGCAAATAGGCCATTTATGATAGTTTAGGCTAGGTTAGGTTAGTTTGAGAAAATAGACCATTTATGATAGTTTAGGCTAGGTTAGGTTAGTTTGAGCAAATAGGGCATTTATGATAGTTTAGGCTAGGTTAGTTTAGTTTGAGCAAATATGCCATTTATGATAGCTTAGGCTAGGTTAAGTTAGTTTTTATTTATGTTCTATAGTTTCGTCAACATACATTAAGTACCTAACTTTATATTATTATTATTATTATTATTATTATTATTATTATTATTAGCACTGCGTCTTACTACCCGTTCGGGTTATACGCACTTACGCTAACGCGTAATGGTAGGGTGATAGTGAGATGAAATGGAGGACCTACAGTTTAACGTGGAATCCGAACCACGGTGGAGGTCTGGCATTCCCCACATTCACAAGATGTCTTGTCAGAGGTGAAGGAAGGGTTTGGTAATCAGATAAATCTGTGCCGGGACCGAGGATTGAACCCCGGCCGCCACCACAGAAGTCTGACACCTTACCCCTAGACCGCCAGGTCACCTCTAACTTTATAAAATCACCGGTAAATGAATATTATAAGTTCATGTAACCTACTTTCCCCATAATGCACTGGGAAATTTATATAATCATTGCTAAATATAGATAAATCCCATTATTTGTTTCATAGACCATTGCTTTAGGAGAATCTATAACTTTACCGGTAAATAAAAACAAAATAACGACTTCATCACATTCACAGTAACATATACATTTTTGTCTTGCCCCCTTTGACTATTATGGGAAGTTTGGCTTATATAATTTATTTTATATTTTGAACTGGCTTCTTTAATAATGACAATTAACTTTAGTGGTTTTTATTAAGCTAATCTTCTCCTAATTCTGTTACCAATATGTTATAATGTTCTGTATTTCTTATGAATAATAAAACTTACATATTATTTTTGTTTATCGATTATTTGGGATCCAACCATGGTTTTTTGAAACTACCGCTTAGTCAGAGTCTTGTGCCCTTCTTTTGGCAAGTTCCACGGTGGTAACCTTTTTCACCAATTACTTTGTATTTATCTTTGTTAAGTAAAATTTGAATTGCTTAAATCAACAGCGCTTTTTCCTATACATTTTAATAATAATAATAATAATTAGCACCGCGTCTTACTACCCATTTGGGTTATACGCTTTAAGTACTAATTACTCTAATGGACTAGGAATTGGGAAGGTTGAATTAGAGGAAGTGAACCCACATTTGCGTGGAGGGAGAGTGGAAAACCATTTAGGAAAAACCACCCCCAGTTCACCCGACTGAGATTCGAACCTCGATCTCCCCGTCCTCAGCAGTAGAGCTCAACACGACAAGCGCGTTAGCCAACTACACCACCGAGGCTGGTCTATACATTTTGTTTTATGTTTCTTGGTAGATAGCGAAACTAGCACTTACCGGGTAATGTTAGCACCACGTTTTACTACCTGTTAGGTTATACGCATATGTACTAATTACGCTAACTTGTTAAGCATGGGGAAGGTTGAATTTAGATAAAGTGCATATAAATTTGCGTGGAGAGAGAGAGAGAGAGAGACAGTGGAAAACCATTTTGAAAAAATCACCCTCAGTACATTGGATGGGGTTTTGAACCCCGATTGCCTTGTTTGTTATCTGCAGTCTAGTCTAAAACGAGAGTGACGCCTTTATATCATATGGACACTGGAGGTATATGTTTTAGTTGTTTTTTATGTGAGACGCCTGTGTTTTCTCGGTCCCCCCCCGGTGCGTGGAAACTTATTTATTGGTACGGTTTATTGCCAGTGCATTTTGTAGATACTAACTAATTCAAAACTATCTCGTCTATAGGAACTGTAATAACGAGGGAGAATAATTTTTTC
>CABFOW010005340.1:17560-31518 GCA_902141385.1 Timema californicum | reverse complement strand
CCCCCCCCCCCTTGCCCCATCCGTCCTTCCCACCTTAATGACCTAAGGACCGGGTTACACCACTTGTGAATAAACCCTAAGTGCTCTATGAAATTAAAAAACAACAACTATAGAGCATCTAGAAAAGATGCAAAAAGCTCTCAATTTATTTCAAACGGATTGTAGAACAATACCTAGTATTTTGAACGTCCAACATTTGGGCAAATTGATTATATTTTATCAAAACAATACTTGCAAGCCAACTTAACTCTATAACCAGCACACCATAAATTCCTAGGACCATTAATTAATTACCAAGAAAGGGAAGGTGATAATTTAAACATAGGTAAATCTTTCAGCTATGCTGGAAATTGAGCCTCAAACCTCAAGTGTAATATACAAACTCTCTACCGATTTAACTAATGTGTCAGACGGTAACATAAAATGGCTCAACAACTTCAACAAAATCAAACTGTAATTATTTGAAATAAACCTCTCACTTGCGAATAAGGCAACATATAATATCATAAAAATGTTTAGTTTCACAAATAGGTATACTTGATTAAAAAGCTGATCTGTTACCTAATTGTTATATAGACTGTAAAATGATTAGGAAAGAAGTATACCTATTTGTTATGAAATTCACCTTGCAAATGGCTGCAATAAAACCATTTTTAATCTGTTCACTTAGAACTAATGTTTTATCATTTTGATCTCTTCATACATTACACATTTTTTAAATAACTATGAATTAAATTGTATTATGTTTATTGATCATGGACGATACGGATGAGAAATCATTCATTCATTCATTCATTCATTCTGTCATTCGACAGTTAAATTTACTAAGAATTTTGAGTTTATAATATATTGGTAGGTAATTTAACATAAGTAGGAGGAAGACAGCAATTTCTCGGTTTATTCCATCATCACCTAACAGATAAAGAAGCCTGCGCCCACTTTACCTGAATGTGTCATAGGTTGGGATTGATTATCTGACCTTCTGTCTCAGCCTGGCATATTATTTCTGCTAGTCTGTTGTCTCTACAGATCGCACAGTCAATACAAGAAATTTTATCAAATAAACATTCCAAATCTATATTTGCAATGATCAATTCTGACAAATAATAAATTTAACAGGGTGACCTGGCGGTCTGGGGGTAAGGTGTCAGACTTCTGTGCTGGCGGCCGGGGTTCAATCCCCGGTCCCGACACAGATTTATCTGATTACCAAACCCTTCCTTCACCTCTGACAAGACATCTTGTGAATGTGGGGAATGCCAGGCCTCCACCGTGGTTCGGATTCCACGTTAAACTGTAGGTCCTCCATTTCATCTCACACTCACCCTACCATTACATATTAGCGTAAGTGCGTATAACCCGAACGGGTAGTAAGACGCAGTGCTAATAATAATAATAATAATAATAATAAATTTAACGAGTAGAGTTGGGTTAGAGGAACAAATTAATTCTAAATAATGACAATGTGTGCTACAAAATGGGATACAATTAAATTACCGGGGTATAAAACTAAAAGTATCTATTTATTATTAAAAATTATGTAATGCTACCACTTTTAAACTGATTATAAATTTAAAAATTATATTTCTTTATTGTATTATTAATATATCAGTGTGTACGCCTCATATGCATATCTGGTTTTACTTTATTTCAGCCCCGTGCGTTAATTACTTTTACCTTAACAACAGTGCTCAAAAATCATAAAATCGCAAATATGACCCCGTATAGCTCATGAACTGTTGTGGTTTGAAATCAATGAATCATTGTTCATAGCTTATAAATTATACACTTGTCAAAACTGTGCAATAAATATTTACTGTAAAAAGACCTTCATAAAATCAATTGAGAGTGGATGAAATTGTAAGGCTTCGGAAGGAGGGGAAAGGCATGGTTGATAATATATATATATGGTAAAAAAATTAATTAAACATGCAATTTTGTAACTCACATAAAACTACACTCAATCATCAATGTATTCTTCCAAAACCCATTGCTCCAAAATGAGTATAATAGTTTCACAAACTACTTTTATAAGCCCGCCTCGGTGGCGTAGTTGGCTAACGCGCTTGTCGTGTTGAGCTCGACCGCCGAGGACGGGGAGATCAAGGTTCTAATATCGGTCGGGTGAACTGGGGGTGGTTTTTCCTAAATGGTTTTCCACTCTCCCTCCACCCAAATGCGAGTTCACTTCCTCTAATTCAACCTTCCCAATTCCCAATCCTTTAGCATAATTAGTACTTAAAGCGTATAACCCGAACGGGTAGTAAGACGCGGTGCTAAATAATAATAATAAATACCTCTATAAATCACTTGGTCCCATTATTAAGTGGGTAGTATGCTTGACCAAGAGTCTTAGAGACACCGGTTCGTTTCTGGGCAGGTTCTGACGAAACTATTTACTATTTTTTACGGGCTCGTCCTGATTTCCAATTACTAAGCTAAATATCTGGTACACTAATGATAGGTATGTAGTAGGTCCTATATTCTTTTTCAGGCTTAGTTTTTAGTTTATACGCCAGGCACTGCGTCGCTAGTGGGCCTAATTTTCAATTTTTAATAATGTTGTAATTTTTATTTCGAGGAGACCTGGTGGTCTAGGGGTAGGGTGTCAGACTTCTGCGCTGGCGCCCGGGGTTCAATCCTTGGTCCCGGCACAAATATATCTGATTACCAAACCCTTCCTTCACCTCTGACAAGACATCTTGTGAATGTGGGGAATGTCAGGCCTCCACCGTGGTTCGGATTCCACGTTAAACTGTAGGTCCTCCATTTCATCTCACAATCACCCTACCATTACACATTAGCNGAACGGGTAGTAAGACGGGGTGCTAATAATAATAATAATAATAATAATAATAATAATAATAATAATAATTTTATTCCGAATATTAAACGTAATGTCGTAGGGCGTAGGCTAAACTAGCTTCAAGTTCATGTGCTTATAAAATATGTTTGTTTGGAAAGTGCACAAAGTTTTAATTTTTTTTTAAATCGTGACATCTTGTTTTAATCACGTGTCCCCTTATTTTAGTAAACAAAAACCTTAATCAACAAGTCCATGACTCACATTGGTGGTCGTACGGACTTAACGTCGGTCTCGTTTAGTCTGATTTACTGGTGATGGGTGTGTCATTGAGGGTGGTTTTCCCCTAAATTGTTACCTACTCTCTCTCTCAACGAAAACACAGGTGCATTTCCTCATTGCTACCTAATTAATGTAATTAAATGCTGATTATACTTATACGAGTAGTAAGACGCAGGACCAAAAAAACTAGTCCACGGCAGTAGACTCGCCGCGAGTATTTCCCACCGGAGTGGCTGGAGTTAACTTACGTTTCTCTACTCCATCCAGAACCTCTTTTAGTCGCCGTCTGTCTCTCGGGCAAGACACACGCGTGTAGTCAAGGTTCTCCTCTCCATCTAACTACTCGTACGAGCTGAAAAACACGCGCGCGAACACCTAATCCCCCCTTCTTTCTCGCGTTAAAACCGCCACTGGGCCCTGTCGTTAGGAACGTCAAATGAAAGCTCGACAAACGCACCCGGTTATTTCACGGGAATTGAATCCCTCATACTTCAAACTCGCCGACCATTCGTAAGAGAGAAAAAAACAGAAAAAAAAATCTTCCGAGTACCCCTCTGACTGGTGGTCAAATTGATCCTCACGTTAGGCCGTTTTCCGGGTTCGGGTTCTTCGGCTCATTTTTTCCGAATACGTTTGACTAACAGGTGTTTTTTCCAGTGTCGAAATAATTACAATAAAAAATAAGTTTGGTCGTAAAAAAAATAAAGAGAATCGAGTGTCATTTATTTACTTTTGACTCTCATACTCGCGTATGTCAATTTAATAGTTACTCTTTTTATCTCCTTTTTTATTTAAGAGCCCCGTCCTCCACGGTGGGAAGTGCTGGGTAAATAGGCGAACACTTCTTTTGTAATGGTGATGTCGTTAAGATAAAAACCTCAGCTGGGATTGTCTAGTTGAACGAGTTGAGTTCCTTATTTATTTTTACGTGAGAACTGTACCATAATAAGTTGTTTTGTGGAGGAGTAATTAAATAACTGTTTCTTTTTCCACCTGTGAAGTGTTGGTCGGGTCATCAAGTGGAGTGTGTTTGGTTGGGTTTTTTTAAAAATAAAAATAGGAACTGTCCGTTTCATCTTTGTTTCCTCTGTGTTTTTGAAGGGAAAGTAAAGTGAGTTTAGAGCACGTGTTTAGGATTCTGACCGGACCTGTCTCTGAAGGAGAAGAGTACTTGACGAAGTACAACTACTGTCTGGGACACGTGGTAAGTACCCTTTATACCTCCTACTCGGGTGTCAAGAGTGAACGTCACGTGACTTGACAGTTCTTTTTTTTCGTTCGTCTGTTCAAGGCTTGTTCAAACTTAAACACTAATTGATTGTTTTTATAACTGATGGTGGGGTCTATAGCCATTTTTGAAGAGGAAGAAGCCATTACAAGTATTTTTTTCTTTAAGAAAAACATGTATGTGTTTTGCATCTTACTACCCGTACAAGCTGTCCACCTATTTACACTGTTTTTTTTATAACACTGCGTCCTACTACCCGTTCAGGTTATTAGCTTATGTACTAGTTACGGTAGGGAGTAAGGGATGAGGAAGGTTGAATTTAAATGTAGTGTACCCGCATCTGCGTGAAGTGAAAGTGGAAAAGTATTTTGGAAAGAAAAAAACCTCAGTAAACCCGACCGAGATTAGAACCCCGATCTCCCCGTCATCTGTTGTCTACTCAAACACGAAAAATACGCCTTAGATCATGTGGCCACTGAAATAGGTGTTAAAATTGTCAGCGTAGGGATTACAAATTAAATTATTATTATTATTATTATTATTATTATTAGAATGAGAATTTACTGTATAGATTCTTTAAATATAATGTTTGAAGAGATCAAAATGATAGCACATTAGTTCCAAGTGAATAGATACAAACTGGTTATATTGCATCAATTTGCAAAGTGCCTTTCATAACAAAAAAGGTATACTTATTTTTCCTGATCATTTTACCATACAATTTATATAACGTTTAACTTACAGCTCATCTTTTTAATTAAGTATAATGATTTATGAGACTTAACATTTTTTATGATATTCTAGGTTGCCTTATTAGCATCCTCACCGGGTATATCGAGGTGTTTATTCCTAAATGGTTTCCATCCCTCCCGCCATGAAAATGTTAGTACAATTTTTTCTAAATTTTTAATTTTTTGGTGACCTGGCGGTCTAGGGGGTAAGGTGTCAGACTTCTGTACTGGCGGCCGGGGTTCAATCCTCGGTCCCGGCACAGATTTAACTGATTACCAAACCCTTCCTTCACCTCTGACAAGACATCTTGTGAATGTGGGGAATGCCAGGCCTCCACCGTGGTTCGGATTCCACGTTAAGCTGTAGGTCCTCCATTTCATCTCACAATCACCCTACCATTACAGATTGCCATAAGTGAGTATAACCTGAACGGGTAGTAAGACGTGGTGCTAATAATAATAATTATTAATATTTTATCAGTATAAGACTTATAAACTAATTTAAATCTATAGCCACCAGGCACAACACCAAGCTTCAGTCATTAATTAATTACTATAAAACGGAAATCCCACATTTCACCAATATTACATTTTTCGGTCATGCAAGGAATCGAACCCGGAACCCTTAGTTCTGAAGACATACACCCTACCTACTGAGTTAAGGTGACAGATAAATATTTTTCTCTAACTCTAGGCCTACAGTTAGGTTTAACTTTCATATTAATTTTAATATATAAAGTTAACCGCTTTGGTGACCGCAAGGTTTAAAGTTCTAACAATGGTCCGCAAGCCAAATACGGCCCGCCGCGCCGATGTGTTTGATCTGGCCCACGGGTTAGTAATTAAAATGTGTTGCGTTGTGACACCGACTTTTTTTTAAAAATCCAGTAACACTGAATTTTTACAAAACCACGACAAAATAAACATTTAATTGGTAAATCATGCCCAAAAATATATGTCAATATTTGCAACCTCTTATTCATGCAATATGTGTTTTCAACCATGAAACTTGGGAAAAGTGATCTTAGAAACCGACTTACAGATGACAGATGAGAATCACCTCATCACAGTTTCACTTAGCTCACACCCCATCATATAAATCTTTTTAATGTACTTAAAACATTATAACTCACGAAGGTATTGATGATTGTTGTACATTCTCAATGTTTTTAAACTTATTCATGTCAGTCTTATGTGTGTTTATAGTTTTTTAAATTAATTTTGAAGATATATTAATGAATTAAAGTATTTGGCCCAACACATTTTTTAACCTTTGTTACCCGCCTCGGTGGTGTAGTTGGCCAACGCGCTTGTCGTGTTGAGCTCGACTGCTGAGGACGGGGAGATCGAGGTTCGAATCTCGGTCGGGTGAACTGGGGGTGGTTTTTCCTAAATGGTTTTACACTCTCCCTCCACGCAAATGTGCGTTCGCTTCCTCTAATTCAACCTTCCCAATTCCCAATCCATTAGAGTAATTAGTACTTAAAGCGTATAACCCGAACGGGTAGTAAGACGCGGTGCTAAATATTATTATTATTATTTTAACCTTTGTTTTGACCCTCTTGTAAGTAAGTTTGTACATTACTGGTCAAAGGCATCACACTCGCAGTAGAGTAAACTGCCGATGAAGGGGGATTGGGTCTCGAATCCCGTCCGGGTGTACTGAGAATGGTTTTTTCCTAAATGTTTTTCCACTCTCTTAAAACACTTAAGCTTTCATAGGAATAAAATAAGCAAAGTTTATAGTGTACGAGTAAGCCTAACTTAATTGTTTAGTTTATTTAGAATGAACATACAAATTTACAAAACTTACTTAATGTTGTTAATTTTTTAACTCCACATCTTGCTGCCCATTCGGTTTATACGCCTATGTATTAATTATGCTAATGGTTTTAGAGATGAAAAATGTTATATGTATAGGAAGTGTGCCCGCATTTNGGGGGGGGGGAGTGAAAAATATTTTTGGAATAACCACTCTCAATAAATCTGAGCAAAATTCGAACCTCGATCGCCCCGTAATAGACACTCTAGTCTACTGCGAGTGGATTTTCCAAACTGGTTTTTCACTTTTCCTCCACGCAAATTCGGTTACATTTTTTTTAAATATTATAATCTTCCTCATCCCTTAAACCATCAGCGTAATTAGTACATATGTGCATAACCCAAACGGATAGTAAGATGCCGTGCTAAAAAAATTAATCAATAAGTATTAAACTCTCAAACGTTGAAAGCTCTTCATTTATTAAGCGCTTAGAAATACAAAACAAGTCATGAACATTTGTTTTCGGACAGAATTGGACAACTTTAAAAGCTATGAAATAACTTTCGTCGAGTCATAAGTCAAGCTAGATGTCCTAGTTAGGCGTCACTTTTGAGAGATTGGGGTGAAATTTTATAATAAATCTATTTTAGCCATGAAGAACGTACATTGATGGTCACGTGTACTAAACGTCAAGTTAATTTAATCTTCTTTTCTGGTGACGGGAAGTCGCGATTTGAATCCTGATCGGGTTCACAGAGAGTATTTTATCCCAAAGGTTTCACCAATATCCCTCTAGGTAAATGTGGGTACATTTCCTATCAATTATACCTTTCTCATGCGTACCTCATTAGTCATTAGTATAATTAAAAATACGAATAGCCTCGGGTGGGTAATTAGGACGCGATACACACAAAAATAAAAACATAGGACGCGACACACACAAAAATAAAAACACAGTCAAATTATCTTTGATACCCGTGTCTTGAAAAAGGTTATTCGTAGAGTGATCCGATTATACTTACAGCCTAAGAGTGTTGCCTACTTTAAGGGAAATATATTCACACCAAGTTATTTCATTTGGAAATGGCAATTCTTAAACTTAAAAAGTTTATGTTGTAACTTTAGTTTAAAAAATCTTTATTTATAAGAGAAGGACAAAATGATTCGAGTAATTAAATTTAATCTTAGAACGGCAACATTTGTAACAAGTTACAAGACAGATGTAACAACTTACGAGTTATGGCTTAATCGAATGGGGGACACTCACCGAACCTTCAAGACGAGCTGCAACACACGGCACTAGCACCGACCAACTCACTCCAAACAACCACCCGATAGACTGACGGAGCGCTTGACAGGCGCCATCTAACGTCAAACCCGAGACTGGCGAGAAACAAAGGAAGATAGTAGCTTCTTCCGGCCACGTCAAGGTTCTAGGCTATTCGACACGTTGCTCGGCCCATCTCGACATCCCGTTCTCTCGCTTCTCCTTCCTTCCCTCTCCTCGCGTCCCTCCCCCTCTCCGGCAACTTTAACTTTGTATATATATAGTGGTGCGCTGGTGTTCTATGGTCACTTTTTACACCACCAACTTATCGAGGTGAGAACGGCGACGTAGGGAAGGCTATTATTATTATTATTATTATTAGTATTGTCTGTGTCTAAATTATATTTCGGCGTAATAGGGGAAAACTTTCTAAATTATTGTTCTGCTCACCTAATCTTAGTTTAAATATGTAAACTTACTACGTCATGCGCTTCTCGCTGGTGTCAACATGTCATCGCCTTTCTGTCGTCTTTTTGGGCTCCTGCCCTATTTATTGCGCCTATTGGCCTTATTGGTATATTTACATTCTATTGAATACGCAGAGTGGAACTCTGCGTCTTGGGCTTTCTTCCCATCTAGTATTTATTTATGAGTATGCTAAGGATTAGCTGTCGTCTGGGTGGATTACATTATATTAGGAGACAGGACACTAATAGGGTAGGTTGGGACTTGGTCCGCTATTGGTCGTTATTATTGTATAACATTACGACATTTGTTGGGGGTTATGAGCGCTTAACGCCTGTGTATTAGGCGGGACCTTTGAATATCATAAACTTTAAAGATCACCTTATTGAATTGGACGTTCTTCGAACCTAGGACCATAGACTTTGATATAAGTCAAGTAGGATTTTTGTCTGATATGTTTAATTATGATCGTCACACAGTGTTGCATTGTTGAGTTATGGTCTCCGTAATCTAAATGGAACTACTTCTCGTTAGGAAGGAAGACGTGCTTCACGCTCTGTGTTGGTTTACATTCTATAATGTGTACCTTTTCATTGTTTATGACAAATAAAGATATGTTATTAAAATTAGACCATTTCGCCTGATTTTCCAGTCATCCTCACTCTAGTACAGGAAAGGGGGGTTTGCACATTTCGCGTAAAAAGTCACTGAAAATGAGTTTTTTTTTAAACCTTTAAAATTTAAGACTTTTATTTTATATGGAAGTGTATATAAATTTCTCCTCCCGTTTTGACTTGAAACATATTTTGAAATAACAAACAACCTATTAAAGAACGTGGGAGTTTTAGACCTCTGAAACACGTCCTGGAGCCCCAGTAGGCAGCCTCCTTAAAACATTAATGAAATCTTGGTGAGTTTACCTGGTACTGAATGTATCTATGTTCCCATTATTCATGTCCATGTGTGTTTGAATCTCACCCTCTAGTCTTGCAGTTACCACTAATGAGCGAATGGCGTGTGCCTTGCACTCAATCAGAACACAAGACAGGTCATCGTCATCAAATATAAAAGAGGGGAAGCTTACAGCCCCCGTAAAATGAGCCTCACAATATCTAGAGGTTGGTGTAGACTGTCCCTGTGATCCGTCCTCGCGAGCTGGTGGAGTGGAACTTGAATAATAATAATATTTAGCACGGCGTCTTACTACCCGTTCGGTGTATACGCTTTAAGTACTAATTACTCTAATAGATTAGGAATTGGGAAGGTTGGATTAGAGGAAGTGAAACCGCATTTGCGTGGAGGGAGAGTGAAAAACCATTAAAGAAAAACCACCCCCAGTTCATCCGACCGAGATTCGAACCTCGATCTCCCCGTCCTCAGCAGTCGAGCTCAACACGACTAGCGCGTTAGCCAACTACGCCACCGAGGCGGGTTTCTTTGGATAAGGCTAGCCTTAGTACCCGATGTTTGTGGGTTCAAATCCAGACGGGGTTGACGGATTTTTCCTTGAGCTATAAAAACCCGTAGCACAACTTCGTTCTGAGGGGAAGTAAAGCCGTCAGTCCCGTGTCGATTGTGGTGTGTAAGAAAAAACCTCGGAAGGTATGTGTGAACATCTTACCTGGCAAAATTTGTAGGCCCTTTCGCTCTCGCTCATAGAAATTCTCGTGTGCTGATATAATCAGTTGTTTCTGCAAGCGCAAGTTAATCACCTAAAAAATAGACTTGTATATTGTAATACTATCGGATAAAAGCGCCGCGCTTTGGGCGTCAATTGTAATAATATCGATTTATCGAGCCACTCTTTGGGCGTCGATTGATTCACTGCGGATTAATTCCCTGTTTAATGCTGTGATGATTTTAGGTTGTCTAAAGCTCCGTTATCGAGCGCCTATCACCACTGTACGGAAAATATACCGTTTAATCCGCTGTCTATAGCCTCGTTTTCGAGCACTAATTAAATCGGTACCTATATAAATATAATTAAAGAAAGAGAAATGTTGATGGCTGTTATTTCCCACACGGTTTATATATATTACAGCAGTAAATTACTTGCACTTATTTAAATTAAATGTTTTATACCACTGCACACTTGTGATATTGATGTGATTTATTTTATAATGTGTTAGACTGTGACTGACCTGTGCGGGAGCGTGGTCCCGGAGATCGTCCTCCTCCCCATAAACATACGCACAATAGTTTGTATATGACATACCCCTTGCATTTCTCTCCCCTTTTCAAAAGTGTAAAAACTAACCAATAGAAAGAATCCTGGCGACAGGTTTTGTGAAGGCTAGCTTCTTATTGGTATAGATAAATGTCGTCTTATGCCAAATACTATGAAGTTGTTCTCTTTAACAAGAAGCNCCTGGCATTCCCCACATTAACAAGATGTCTTGTCAGAGGTGAAGGAAGGGTTTGGTAATCAGATAAATCTGTGCCAGGACCGAGGATTGAACCCCGGCCGCCAGCACAGAAGTCTGACACCTTACCCCTGGACCGCCAGGTCACCGACAAGCTACAACATGGATCTGTTGTCGGCGAGTGTTTATATAAACCCCACTCGATGAAGTATCCAGCCTAGCGAATAAAACTGATTGGTTTTAATAAATAACTAGTACCGCTGGAATCCCTTGATGTTTTACCAATCTTGTAAATGCCAGTCTTATTTTTTTATTCCTCTACCATCCGACCAACATGTGACCTCGGAAAAAAAAGGATGGCTGGAATATAATGTGCGACTTCCTTTTCCCTCCAGTAACTCCACCATTCTAGCGCTCCCAAGTGATGATATATGCAACTAATCTTTAGATTTAAATTGTATTGACATCTATCCGTAGCATATTATTTAAGCATATATATTCTATTATTGAGCCTCTCCTGGCCAATTTTTCAACGATGGTTTTATGGGCATTAAAAATATCACCAATTGAAGTATACTTTTTAGAAAATGTATGCGATTAAAAAGCAATACTACTACAAAAGCAGTTTAAGTTAACATTATCTCATGGTTATTTTTTATTAATTATTTATGATATATATGTTACACTCCAATAGTGAAATTGCCCATTTCATGAGCTGGGCCAATTTCTGCTGAACTTGATTTTGGCTTGACCATTACATGACCTGGGCAAAAATTAGATTAAATCTTGGATCATTTTATGAACTTATTGTAATATCTTCCACAACCTTAACTGAAATTCTTTTTAAGATATTATATTAAGGTAGCACAACCTAACTTAACCTAACTATTCATTCTAAAACGATTAAAAGAACCGGTTCTTTGCTCCGGACAATAAATTGTCCCGTTCATGAATTGGAGCTGCCCAGTTAATGAAATAATAAGTCCATGCATAAAGTGGGCACCACTCCCCCCCCTCCCCCCAAACTGGATTATTTTTTGACCAGATCATGAAATGGTCAGGAGGAGAGACCATTTCACAGAATTTAAAGAAATTTGTCAGATTCCTGAACTGTGAAAATTCACGATTGGTGTGTAGTAACATATACAATACACACAAATATATATAAAACTGCACCTATAATGCGTATATATTTAATCGATCGTTTCTCATATTGTTGTGAGCATCACATGGAGAATAAGTCTTTTATCTGAGTTTAAATCAAATCCAATTCATTAAGGATACAGTGTAATATCTTCAGAAATATAAAACCTAAATAATCTTGCCTACAAATGAGATAAAAAAAACACAAACACGTAAAACTATTATTATTATTATTATTATTAGCACCGCGTCTTACTACCCGTTCGGGTTATACGCACTTACGCTAATGTGTAATGGTAGGGTGATTGTGAGATGAAATGGAGGACCTACAGTTTAACGTGGAATCCGAACCACGGTGGAGGCCTGGCATTCCCCACATTCACAAGATGTCTTGTCAGAGGTGAAGGAAGGGTTTGGTAAAACCCAGTTAATAGTAATAATAATAGTAGTAATAATAATTTAGCAACGTATCTTACTATCAGGTCGGGTTATACGCTTGAGTACTAAATTACGCTAATGGGTTAGGGATTGGGAAGGTTGAACTTAGAGAAAGTGAAAGCGCATTTGCGTGGGGATATAGTGGAAAACCATTAAGGGAAAACCTCCCCCCAGTTCACCCGACCGAGAGTTGAAACTCATTCTTCCCGTCCTTGCCAGTCTAGCTCAACACTAAACTAGCGCGTTAGACCTCGCGGCCAACGAGACGGGTCCCCAGCTAACAGTACATCCGCTCTTTGATTCGTGCCAGTAAAGCTTTTGACAAATATTTTGGACATTTTCTCAAACTGACGTTAGATCTACTCATCCGAGATATATTCGAACACGCCAACGAAAAATTTCGAATCCATTTTGTACGGCCCAGGTTGAAATTGGTACCCTTGAAATTGACTATTATAGAACGAGCCCCTAAGAATTCTTTACACGAACATACGCCTTAAATCATAGGCTTGCCAGATAGCTCTAAATACTTATTGCTATGTCATAAAAGATAGAATAACGCTAACAACAAGAAATAATACAATATTTTATTCCTTCCAATTTTTTGTTATAGTTATGATGGATTCTTCGTTTACTTTGAAAGGTTAGCCCTATGGCTTCTTTGGTGTTGACTGACAGCTTTTAAAAGTTACAAAACCAAATTATGTATCCCTACGCCGAACCATATGAACTGCAAAACCACGAGTTAACCAGCTGTCACTTCTGACGGTCAAAACTTGGTATTAGGGGGCGGCCAGACTGAGCGAGCGAGCGAGCGCGCGAGCGACTAAAATATAAAATAGAACACATGGATTCTAATGGGAGGTGGCCACACTGGAGCGAGCGAGCGAGCGAGCGCGCGAGCGACTGAGCGCGCGCGCTTGAAAGATAGAACTGTTTCTATTTTTCAAGCGCGCGCGCTCGACCCGGTACAGTCTAGTTTACAGGCGCTAGGCAATATTATTGTATGTTGGTTCATTGAGTGCTGGGAAACTTCTCATTTTGACATGATATTTGACTTTTTTCTATCAGTGATAGATTTAACACCCTTGCTATTAATGGCCTAATTTAATTGGTAAGACCATAAATATATGTAATCCCGATATGTTACAATACTTCAATATTATAATCAAAGTAGGCCTTTACAAATAATAATCACCATTAGTTTGGAGAGTATGAAAAAACCACAACAATAAATAAGTTTTAAGAATCACCTTCAGTTCACTGAGCCTTCGAACCTTTATCTCCCAGTCAAAAGCTATGGAGTGCAACGTACCATTCCGCCACTGGTGCGGCTAATCTGATTTTAAAACACTTCAGTACATTAAAAAAAATTGTTGTAAGAATTTTCGAGTAGCAGAGATGTACCAAGTGTCTTTGACAGATACATCTTCTCTAATGAACTAGGGTCTGCTAATTACGCGCTCGCTCGCTCGC
>CABFOW010005339.1:31353-43839 GCA_902141385.1 Timema californicum | reverse complement strand
CGGGATATATTTTGAAGTCGAATAGCTCGACAATATTTAACAAGATCAACATTTTTGCCGTTTTGAAATCGTCATGCCACCAACTAACGCTAGTTTGTACTCTTAGTGTTTCACGATTAGGCTTATAACAAGGGGAGTGTGGATAGACACAAACTTTCGGCTCAAGGTCCTTTCTATTTATAATTAATATTATGCTTACCCGCATCGGCGGCCACGCGGATTAAACATTAAGATTGTTTTGTCTATTGGCTGGGCAAGTAGAGGTACGAATCCCTGCCGGTTATGTTGAAGTTTATTTTTTACTAAATGGTTTCCCACTCTTTCTCTCTGTAACAAATGTGGGCCATTTCTGTTAAATTATACCTTCCTCATCCCTCTTCTATATTGTGTAATCTAATGTGGATAGCTCAGACGGTTGGTAAAGCGCGGTGCAAATATGAAAGTATGTAGGCTTATTCAAATGGTTTCTAATAAATAGGAGTTTCTGTGCCATTGGTTGGATTATAGTTGAAATGATATAAAGAGTGTGGCATTTATTTGTTGTGAATTAAAGTACGGTAGCTTATTTAGTTTGGGGATACGACACACATGGTTTGATTCTAGACACTTTTTATTTGTGATATTGTATTAACAATTTTTTCATGATTAATACACAGAACAAAAATGTGATATTTCCAAAGAATAACAAAATTAATATTCTTAACAATTTTAATATAATTTTGGAAATAAAATAAAACTAATTTTAATATAATTTTGGAAATAAAATAAAACTCACCTAATTAAATCACTTCAAAATGTTCGGCCATGTTATGATAAAGTAGTGTGTCACATGATATATTTTAGCATGCAGTTACAGATAATATAGGCCCCCTATTGTGCAGTAATTGATACTATTATAATAATAATCCCAACCTAACATAGCTTAACCTTTCATCCATTAATCAATAAAAAAATTGGATTCATTTGGAGTGTGTAGGCCTAATAGATAAAATAAACATATTTGATTTAAAGTTTTTTAAAAATATTTTTTATGAGAAGTAACCTATTAGACCAAGATAATAGAATAGGAATCTAATATGACTATGTATCAAAATTTAACTATAAGTAGACTGTAACCCTAATCTTTAATTTTCTTGTGTTGTATTGTGTTTAACATTATTTTAGCCATTTAATTTAATTTCGTTGACATTATTTTAGGTGTATGTAAGAGATGTATTGATGTTAAGTTAATAGAAGATTTTCAAGAAGTATATAAGTTGATAAATTAATAATTAACATATAATGCAATTATTGAGACTGTTATGTAAAAAAAGTTGTAGACTTAATCATTTATTTAAAGAGAAAGGAGGTATTATCGTTACACGCACTATTAAATTACTCAGGATATTATCTTGTAAAGTAGGAGAGTTATTATTAGGCTAATAATTATTGTCTAGAAACTAAGGAACCAATCATAATAATTGATATTGATATGTTGAGGGATTTAATGGATATTTTTATGAGTGTGTTTGGTGGTACAACCAAATTGAAAAATGATTATTTCTACATAAAAAAATCAAACTGCTCTGAATTTTGTCATTGTTAAGTGAAAGATGGATAAAAATGCACTTCATTAAGTTTTCTGATCAAAGTTATTATTATTATTATTAGCACCGCGTCTTACTACCCGTTCGGGTTATACGCACTTACGCTAATGTGTAATGGTAGTTGGTAGGGTGATTGTGAGATGAAATGAAGGACCTACAGTTTAACGTGGAATCCGAACCACGGTGGAGACCTGGCATTCCTCTGATCAATGTTAATCATTTGTTTAACTTCCCGGCTAACCAGCCATGAGATAGGGTCTTAATAATTAAAACTAGGGTTGTTATGTACAGGCCTACCATACATTGAAATGGTTGGAAAAACAGTAGAGAAAATTAAAACTTTTTTTTTGTGGCCATCAATAGCATTTTATTATATATATTATTAGTGTTATTTTATAGGTATTGCTAAAATATCTATCAAATGTGACAGCTGCAGACAACATGACTTGATGCATGGATATATTAAAATTGTTTTTGTAATAGTAACTACAGTAGCCCCATGACTTCTTTGGTGCTGACTGACAGCTCACAGCTGACTGTCAACATTTTGGTATAATACCTAAATTTTGACTGTCAGAAGTGACAGCTGCTAAACACATGTTTTTGCGGATCATATGGTTCGGCGTAGGGATACATAATTTGGTCTGGTAACTTTTCAAAGCTTTTAGCTGTCAGCTGTGAACAGTAAGTCTATGGACATGGAATGAATACTGGTTGCAATGTTTGTTTGATAATATATTATGTTTGGTAGTTGGTATGTTGGTTTATAGACATGGGATGTTTAATAGATGCTATGTTTGTCAGTGGACATGGGATGTTTAGTACTTGCTATGTTTGTCTTTGGACTTGGGATGTTTAGTGGTTGCTATGTTTGTCTGTGGATATGGGATATTAAATAGATGCTATGTTTGTTTGTGGACATGTGATGTTTAGTAGTTGCTATGTTTATCTGGGGACATAGGACGTTTAATGGTTTCTATGTATGTCTTTGGACAATAAATGTTTAGTAGTTTCTATGTTTGTCTGGATACATGGGGTGTTTAGTAGTTGCTATGTTTGTCTTTGGACAAGAGATGATTAGATTTGCTATATTTGTCAGTGGACATGGGATATATTGTTGTTGGTATGTTTAACTATAGACATGGAATGTTTAATGGTTGCTATGTTCATTTATGGAAATGGGATGTTTAGTGGTTACTTTGTTTGTTAGTGGGCATGGAATGTTTGGTGGTTGCTATATTTGTATATGGACATGGAATGTTTAGTGGTGTTTATGTTTGTATATGGGCATGAGTTGTTTTGTAGTTGCTATGTCTATGAACATGAGATGTTTTCAAATTTTTATTTGTTGATCTATTAGTCAGTGTACACATAGTAAGTTTATTGTTGATATGTTTGTCTTTAGATATGGGATGTTTAGTGTTTGCTATGTTTTTCTTTGGACATAGAATGTTTAGTGTTTGATTTGTTTGTCAGTGTACATGGTGTGTTTAATGTTTGCCATGTTTGTCTTTGTACATGGGATTTTTAGTGGTTGCTATGTTTGTCTGTGGATATGGGATGTTAAACAGTTGCTATGTTTGTCTGAACATGAGATGTTTAGTAGTTGCTATGTTTGTCAGTGGACATGTGATGTTTAGTAGTTTCTAAGTTTGTCAGTGGACATGGGATGTTTAGTGGTTGCTATGTTTTTCAGTGGATATTGGATGTTTAGTGGTTGCTATGTTTGTCAGTGGACATGGGATGTTTAGTGGTTGCTATGTTTGTCTGTGGATATGGGATGTTAAACAGTTGCTATGTTTGTCTGAACATGAGATGTTTAGTAGTTGCTATGTTTGTCAGTGGACATGTGATGTTTAGTAGTTTCTAAGTTTGTCAGTGGACATGGGATGTTTAGTGGTTGCTATGTTGTTCAGTGGATATTGGATGTTTAGTGGTTGCTATGTTTGTCAGTGGACATGAGATGTTTAGTGGTTGATATGATGGTCTATGGACATGGGCTGTTTAGTGAGTGATAAAATGTCTATGGACATGGGATGTTTAGTGGTTGGTATGATGGTCTATGGACATGGGATGCTTAGTGGTTGTTATGATGGTCTATGGACATAGGATGTTAAGTGTTAGCTATGTTTGTCAGTAGACATGGGATTTTTAGTGGTTGATATGATAGTCCATGGGCATGGGATGTTTAGTAGCTGTTATGTTTGTCAGTGGACATGGGATGTTTAGTGGTTGCTATGTTTTTCAGTGGATATTGGATATTTAGTGGTTGCTATGTTTGTCAGTGGACATGAGATATTTAGTGGTTGATATGATGGCCTATGGACATGGGATGTTTAGTAGCCGTTATGTTTGTCAGTGGACATGGGATGTATAGGGGTTGCTATGTTTTTTAGTGGATATTGGATGTGTAGTGGTTGTTATGTTTGTCAGTGGACATGAGATGTTTAGTGGTTGATATTATGGTATATGGACAAGGGCTGTTTAGTGAGTGATAAAATGTCTATGGACAGGGGATGTTTAGTGGTTGCTATGTTTGTCAGTGGACATTGGATGTTTAGTGGTTGCTATATTTGTCATTGGGTATGGGGTATTTAGTGGTTGATATGATGGTCCATTGACATGGGATGCTTAGTAGCGTTTATGTTTGTCAGTGGACATGGGATGTTTAGTGGTTGCTATGTTTGTCAGTGGACATGGGATGTTTAGTGGTTGCTATGTTTGTCAGTGAACATGGGATGTTTAGTGGTTGTTATGTTTGTCAGTGGACATTGGATGTTTAGTAGTTGCTATATTTGTCATTGGGTATGGGGTGTTTAGTGGTTGCTATGTTTGTCAGTGGCCATGGGATGTTTAGTAGTTGCTAGGTTTGTTTGGGGATATGGATTATTTAGTAATTAATATGGTTTTTTATGGACCTTGGGATACCAAGTTTTTTGTGCACCACTTCTTATTGTGCATTTGGGCCATCCACAATTGACTCTTGAAGCTCATTCTGGGCATTTCTTTGCCCTCACCCAAATATCTGCACCAGAATTGCTAGGCCTATTCTTCCAGAAATTGACATATTGCTCTGAAACCTTCTATACGTTTGAGTTATATGGTTTTCCGTATGACTTTAATGAAGGCAGTTATAAACCTTTCTTTTTGAATCATGGTTGTCACTCAAAGTGTTGGTACGCAGAAATTGGTAAAATATTATCTTACACTAGCTCACACTTAGGCTAGTCTTATTTTCACATTCTTATTTATAACTTATGGTTTCATTAATTTAATTATACAGTTATGCTTATGTAATGAAGTAATCATTAATTTGATATGTGTATAATGGAAAGGCCTTTGCCGGGGGGAGGGTATGGGGGTTCACCCCCTCCCCCCTCCCCAAATTTATGAACAAACTATATATGGCTTTATTTATGGCTCAAACAATATCAATAATAAGATACAAGTACAAATTAGGCGGCTATGTTGCTATAAAAACACTTCGGATAGCTTCTGGAGGTGTTTAATATTTAGAAATTGTCCTAGCTTTCAGCAGTTAAAGTCCTATGTTGCCATAAAAAACACTTCAGATAGCTTCTAGAGATGTTTAACATTGGCCTTGTATAAAGGGTAAGTTGGGGTGATTAGTTGGTAGGTTTTATAACAGAATTTTTAGCTTACATTAACAAAACTGAAATAATTTCTATTGATTGAACTATTATTTGTATCATAGCTAAGTTGGTAATATATATAAATTATTTCTTGGCTAATAATTATGGAAACAAAAGACACCCCCTCCAACTCCCGACGAAAATAACCTACAATTTAGAGCACATGGGAATAATTAGGTGGATTGTCTTGCCAAACAATCTGTACAATATTGTGTGAAATTGGTATTAAACTCTATAATCATACGGTGTGTTGACATCCATAGGTTTGAATTTTATTTATACTTGAAAATATTTTATAAGTGTCAAGATTATAAATAGGAACTATGTCTTACCATAAAAATATTTTATGATATTAAATGAGAACTGTTATTTTGAGTATAAAAATATTTTCATTTGACAGAGCATAGTGAGGTCTTGGTTTAACATGAACATTTGGCATCCTTTTCTGTCTGTCTATTTGTCAGTGGTGACTGCTCTTTGAGTGCACAAGTGCAATTGCACCTCTCATAATTTCACACAAATTAATATTTCATTTTATTTTAATTAAATAGCACTTCATAAAGAAACAACATATTTATTTAGATTGAATTGGTTAAAATTGGCTATGTTTTTGCGCATATCATTTTCTTTATTATACCACTTGTGAGCTTAACTGTCAGTGCTGCCCTTCTGCATCTACTAAGTTGTAGGTGTGTGCAACCATCTGAGCATGCGTAGTGAAACAAAGAGAGAGATTTAGCTAGCAAGATTTAAAGCATCCCTTAGCATGTGGCTTGGTACACAACTCGATAGTGAACGTGGATATTTGTTTTGGAATCATGAGTTTGACTTAAGTGTCGCTATAAAATTTAATAATTTTAAAATTGCAATTATTCTTTCTTAGTTTTCACGAAATTGGTAATTTATAAACAAAAATTTATATAAATAGTTATTTTTGATTTCATAATCATTGCTAACATTATTTTCTTTATATCAATATGATTTCTGTGAAAAACATTTTACAAAAGCAAATTAGTTTGTGTACTCAAGAAGAAAATTTAGAAACTAAAACAACTTACACAAACTAAAAATCATGAATTTATTATAAAGTTCAACACAGAAATTTTAATATATATATATATATATATTAATGTGTATATATATATATATATAGCAAAGTGGCTGTAATGTGAAAAATACATATTTCTGCTTTCCGTGTTTACTCTTTGTTGGGGACTTCTGTATGAATCTAAGCATGATTGATTTAAATTATTTAGTGAGTGAATAAGAAGCATGAACACTCTTTAAACATGAACAGTTTTTTAGATTTGGCTGTACAGTTTTCCCTTTATTAATTCTATACTTGCTTTGTTTTAAAGTAGTTAATTATTGTACGTTAACTATAGCAAAGTATATTTTAATTTGTAACAATGTAAAATGTTAGCCTAAGTAAAATTATATGTTGATAAGATTAAATAGGTAGTGCCTATATAAAAGTGCCTACACCATAGTTCAGAATATTTGGATTTGCGCACCACCTATTTTTTTGGTAACGAGCCACCACTGCTATTTGTTCTGTGATAACTGTCAAACCACCACCTAGGTAAAATTGCTACATTTTAGAATTAATGGAGTGTAGGGTACACAGTTTTTAAGTATAGATCAGTTTCAATATGCTGGCCACTCAAAAGATTTTTCTTAATAGCTATTATTATTATCATCACCGCATCTTACTGCCTGTTCGGGTTATACGCACTTACGCTAATGTGTAATGGTAGGGTGATTGTGAGATGAAATGGAGGACCTACAGTTTAACGTGGAATCCGAACCACGGTGGAGGCCTGGCATTCCCCACATTCACAAGATGTCTTGTCAGAGGTGAAGGAAGGGTTTGGTAATCAGATAAATCTGTGCCTGGACCGAGGATTGAACCCCGGACCCCCAGCACAGAATTCTGACACCTTTACCCTAGATTGCCAGGTCACCCTCTTAACAGCTCATCTCAAGTGATTTAAAACTCATAATTTGATTTATAAACATTTTAAACTTGATATTTTCTACCGAATTAGTCAAAGCTTAGTCTTTTACAAGTTAATTGTCGAATAGTTCAGACACACTAAATACATTAGACACTAGCACTGTCTAACTAGCCTTTCGGGTTATATGCTGACATAACTAAACATTGTCTTATTATTAATTTGGCCTTTCCGTATATTTAAACTACTGGTAGTGGAATATGGCTGAGGGAGGTTAAATTTAGAGGAAATGTATTTGCATTTGTTTGGAAGGAGGGTAGAAATCCATTTAAAAATCTTAATACAACCAGCAGGGATTCAAAGACATGGGACATGTCCAACCCATCATTGGCAATCCAATATATTGTGAGAGTGTCTCCTCAGACTGTATGATGGCTGATGTGGGTGATGGTAACCATATACATAGGCTATGATCACATTAATATATCAAAAATAAGTTTGTAAATCATTTTTAATACACAAAACAATTTATTCTCATGGGGGAATAGAAGGTAAATTAAAAATGTTTTAGGGTGGTCTAGGGGTAAGGTGTTGGACTTCTGTGCTGGAGTCGGGGGTTCAATCCTCGGTCCCGGCACAGATTTATCTGATTACAAAACCCTTCCTTCACCTTCTGACAATACATCTTGTGAATGTGGGGAATGCTAGGCCTCCACCGTGGTTCGGATTCCACGTTAAACTGTAGGTCCTCCATCTCATAATCACCCTACCATTACACATTAGCGTAAGTGTGTATAAACCGAACGGGTAGTAAGACGTGGTGCTAATAATAATAATAATAATAAATAAAAATGTTTTAAAAGTAGACCTAGCAGCAGATCATGTGTAAATCTGGAATACACAGGGGAGTCTCTTGTAGGCCTATTCATTTTACTAAACTTAATTGTATTGAATAGATACAACATGATACTTTTTTTTTTAAGAACCACACCAACATGTAAAGTGATAGTCTTGAAAAGATATTATCAAAATATGTTGCCAAACATGATTATTATTTGAGGTGTTTTAGGATTTAGAAAAGAGTTTTAATTGCCACATTTGTTGGACAATCCCGTTTATTCCTTCTTGCCAAGGATCTAACACTTGACTGATGTCCAACTTTTCTTTTCTTACTGCTTGTGTACTAATTACTCTAATGGGCTAGAAATAAGGAAGCTTTAATTTATAGGAAGTGTACCTGCATTTGATTGGTGAAATAGATAAGGAGTTGGAAATCATTTAGAAAAAACCACCCTCAATACACCCAACCAAGATATAACCAAGATCTCCCCTCATCTACAGTAGTATATTGCGAGACTAGCGCCTTAGGGCCAGTTTAATAGTGTCGTCAACCCCGATTTGACTATGGGAGGTCGTAGTGCTCACGTACTCTCTGGATCTGGATGTGGTGTCTAGAAGAGCTCGGATAGTAGGGGAGAGGGGGGGAATGGCAGGAAGGCATGTTCGGCGAGTTACCGCGGTGAACCGGATGGGAAGGATGGTTCGGCGAGTTACCGCGGTGAACCGGATAGGAAGGGTGGTTCGGCGAGTTACCGCGGTGAACCGGATAGGCAGGGTGTTACGGCGAGTTACCGCGGTAAACCGGATAGGAAGGATGGTTATGGTGGGCAGCTGAACTACGGGAGAAACACGCACAAACTGTTGACAATGGTTTATTCCTCGAGAGGTTGTGACCCAGCGCGGAGCTGGGCTCCGGGTGACTGATGCCAGCCAGCGGTCTGTCTGCTCCTTTTATCCCCCCCAGAGAGGTGGTTCGGGAGCGCTCGGCTTGTCACCGAGCGGCCACGAAGCAAGGGAGGGGAATGCTTAGCTAGAGATTGTGAACATTGAAGGGGGAGAGAGGGGTAAAGCATGACTGGCTGCTTTCTGGAATGCAAAAGCGTTACATAGATAAATAAGGAGTAGAGGGGTGGTAACAATAGTCAAGGTTTATCACGCCTCAAGTACGGTGCTATTCCAAATACAAGATGACACCTACCTAAACTTGAATGGAATGAGCCAGTTTTGCATATGAAACTAACCCATTCCATTTTGGTCTAGGTAGGTGTTATCTTGTATCTATTATAGCACAGCACTTAACATATATAAAATCAGACTATGAAACTGGCCCTTAGACTAGTGATGGGCATAATCGAATGATTTTAAGAATCGAATAATCATTCGATTCTTTGAAAAATAATCGAATGAATCATTCGAATGATTTTGAGAAGTAGTAAAGACTCGGTAATAATCGAATATTTACTACTTCTAAAAGTAGTTACTAGTTGCTCATTTTGATTTGTGCTACTATTCTCTTTACCCTGCTGTCGGCTCTCCCAACACGCATTCCTTTGTGTTTGCAGCTTATCAAAACTTTTCTATGACTGCATTTAGTTCCTTGTGACAGTGTCAAAGACCAAAGTACAGCCACAACAAAATACTATACAGTGAAAAAGTGAACGCATTTCTCAAATAAGTAGCTCGCAATTAATATAAATACTTTTGCGTGTGATTAATCATTAAATAAGGAACATACGTTTCCCTTTGTGTTTAAAAGAGTCGAAATAATTTACCCTTTAATGCTTCCTAAACATAACAAAAATATATAAGCTTACAATCGTAAAATTATATTAGTGAATAAAATTATAATACGATCTGAATATTACGGCCGGGCGATGTTTTATTAAATACATAAAAAGTATATACTTGTCTACTTAATAAATTTAAGTCAACGTTAAAAAAAATTATCTCTCAAACCATTCGTGCTATATTCGATTAGTTAGTTAGGAAGGTAAAATTTTAAGGAAATCAGAAAGAACAATCCACGTAGTAATGTAGCAAAATAATCGAATCATTTTGTAATTTTCATTCGAATTATTTTTGGCTGTTATTCGATTGTAAACTGTACAACCACTTAAACTTTGTATTAAATTAGCCTTAGAATCATTCTAATGCGTAAGGTCAATTATTGTGTAGCAATGGGGACTATTTATTGAAAATGAACCTAATAGAAATGAAGACCTGTATAGAGAAAGCCTGGAAACATTCATAATCATAAGGTCGATTTTCCTCAGCACTTCTGGCAAGGGTGGGGTAAGAGAATGAATCGGCCAGCTCGCGTCAAGTCAGCTATGTTTTCATTCTAATGATTTTATGAAAGAATCGAATGAATCGATTATTCAGAATAATCGAATGAATCGATTCTATTCGTCCGATTCTGCCCATCACTACCTTAGACCATGCGGCCACCAAAGCGGGTATGTCCAACTTCATTATGCTTTCTCTCTCATGTAGTGAGGAATGTGCTCGTAACCCTGCCAATTGTACTTTTGAATATGAAGTTATATTACTGTGATTAAATGCGGTTGGTTGAGTTATTATATTCTCTTTATGCCTGGGTAACATACTAATCATGAATAGTCCTACTTTATTATTTTGGTGTATAGGCCTTGTTTTGATGTACTGGTAATTTCATAACGTTAGAATATGTATAATGCTAAAAGCACCACTTTTTGGGCCAACCACCAGTGGCGAAGTCGACTATACAGACCAGAGGCAGCACCACTTTTCTGTGGCTGTGTGTCAGACCCCCCCATCCCAATTTATCTCAAGTATTTGGAAACAAAAGCACTTTTCAGAAAGTGTAAAGGATTGCATACTATTGTTATAAAGTGACCCATGTTCAAATATATCTTGGGGGAGGATCCTTGGATTCCCTAGACTGTGGCTGTTGAAGGATTTAACTCCCAAAATAGGCCTACTATTCAAATACAACATTCCTATTATTTTCTTCAGAATATACTACTGGTGGCACTTCACTAATGAATCATTAATGGGTTTATATAAATCTAGAGAAACATCACTAAAGACACAAGATTTTAAAAGAATCCATTATAATTTCAATAATTAATATCAAAGGGATTTGTATTAATCTAGTGGAGCCTCACTAATTTACCTGCATGGTGCTTATTGGAATCTAGTAGAACCTCATTAAAGTAGCCTCTACCATATTTATAATAATATAGTGGAACCTCAATAAAAGGCAGTAAGGCGTTTATGATATTTAAAGTGTATCCTCACTAATTAATCAGTAGGGTGCTTACAGGAATCAAGTAGAACCTAATTAATTAACCATCATCAGTGAAGTGTTGATTTAACAATAATGTGTTTATAGTAATAATAATAACAACAACAATGTATAACCCCACCAATCTACCAGTAAGGTGTGTGTATAGTAATCAAAGTGAAACCCTAATTAATTAATTCATTAATTTGCAATTTGTTTACAACAATCTAGTGGAACTTTTTTCTTTATAATATTCTTGTGAATATGTGTGTGCACATTCATGCATGCACACCCTGTCTTACTAATCTAGATCTATCCACATATTTACACTCATACAGCTGGAATGAGGAAGGTAGAATTTTAGAGGAAATGTATGCACATTTATGTCAAAGGTAAAGTGGAAAATAATTTAGGAAAAACCAACGCCTTAGCCTGTGTGCCAACAGATGCCTCAATAAAGAACCAGCTAGGTTATTATAGTAAGGTGAACTTTTGTAATTAACCACTTAGGTGTTATGAAAATCTGGTAGAACCACAAAAAAATAACCCTCATCAGTGAGCACTCGTACTAAATACTATTAATATTATATAGGGTGTATATTTAAAGATTTCTCACACTGGTTGTCGGTGCGTCATGTATGTGTCTAGTTGACAAATTGATTCATGATCACCTAATTTTAAAGTTGACAAAACTTACCTTACACCCTCCTCCTTTCAATGCATATGCTGTATTTCAAACCTTTGTTCAATTAAGGTGATGAGGATACACAATGACCCGCCTCGGTGGCGTAGTTGGCTAATGCGCTAGTCGTGTTGAGCTCGACTGCTGAGAACAGGGAGATCGAGGCTCGAATCTCGGTCGGGTGAACTGGGGGTAGTTTTTCCTAAATGGTTTTTCACCCTCCCTCCACGCAAATGCGGGTTTACTTCCTCTAATTCAACCTTACCAATTCCTAATCCATTAGCGTAACTAGTACTTAAAGTGTATAACCCGAACGGGTAGTAAGACGTGTTGCTAAACAACAATAATAATAATAATAATAAATGATACACAATGCATAGCTCTCAACCATGCATGATAGGTGTGAATACTTCCATTAGAATGCATGGCTATTAAGGGTCATCCATATACCACGTAGCGGTTTTTTTCTTATCTTTTTTAGCCCCCCTCCCCACCTCCCTGCAAA
>CABFOW010005339.1:9705-31230 GCA_902141385.1 Timema californicum | reverse complement strand
CCCCCCCCCCCCAACCAGTGTTACATAACTTTTCTCACCAAGAGTGAATGTCATTAACTCATAGGGAAGTTATTGTGATACTAAAAGATGAACTCATGGTGACCTGGTGGTCTAGGGGTAAGGTGTCAGACTTCTGTGCTGGGGGTCCAGGGTTCAATCCTCGGTCCCGGCAAAGATTTATCTGATTGCCAAACCCTTCCTTCACCTTTGACAAAACCTGTATTAATCACAACTTGTGAATGTGAGGAATGCCAGGCCTCCACCGTGGTTCGGGTCCCACGTTAAACTGTAGGTTGTCCATTTCATATCACAATCACCCTACCATTACACATTAGCGTAAGTGCGTATAACCCGAACAGGCAGTAAGATGCGGTGATGATAATAATAATAGCTATTAAGAAAAATCTTCCAGCCTTCAACCCAAGATTTACTAGATACTTTAAATTTAACATCACTATTTTGGCATATCGTAAAGTCACAATTTCCAAAACCAGAAGTGGTGCAAATATAATTTTCCAAGCAACCGATTCATTATCTTAATGTTTAAATAAAACTCAACTTCACAAATGTGGCTAAATACACAATGCCTACTTCTAAAATGTAATCTTATTTATCATTAGTAATTCTTTCCTTACTGAATTTAAGATAAAATTAAATCTTTTCTGTTATTCTTTTATTCCTGTCTCCTTTTTTTAGATTCAGTCTTTTTTGACAACATGTTTCAGTGATATATGTATAGAAGACTAAAGCTCAAATAAGGAGAATGGAATGAAAGAATAACAAAGAAGATTTAATTTTATCATTTATTACTCCTTGCCAAATAAATATGAACATTATTAAACATTAGTGAATTTAATTATGGTTTCTAAATGGTTTGTATTAATAAAGATAGGAGTTCCTATACATGAAATATCTGTAACAGCCAGGGAATGTTAAAACTTACAAAGCATTGATCCTGTCCAAACTATCTAGCTACTAATTTTAAAAAAAATCACCAAAACCCTGAAAATGGTGTTTCGAGTAATTATACTATATTTTATTTGATTGCACCTTATGAGTAATGGCATATTTATATGCACTGATCACATTACTAAACACTACACAATGTATATACATAACACACTCATGCTCTTCTTGTATCCAACCTTACATGTTTATATAAATTTCCCTGATACTTATAATACTGCCCCTTTATTGATATCATGAAGGTCTTACAATGCACCATCAACTTCAAGTTATTACGTTGACATTAAACGATACAATTAAGCTACTAGGATATGCCTATTATTTAACTTTGTTGGGTGATAGTAAGAAATCAGTTTAGAAGTGAACATTGAAAAGAGAAGAGAGCTCAGATTTAGGGTGATAATTTAGAGATTACTGTGAACAACATATCATTTGAAATGATTAATGAGTTTAAATATTTAAGAACAATTTTAACTAGCAATAACCATATTATATTGGAAATTAGGAAAATAATAGTTGGGAAATGAATGTTACTAGTCGGTTAGTAAGTTGTTTGCATCTCGCCTGCTGTTAAGGAATGTAAAACTAAGAATATACAAAACAATAATTTTACCAGTTCTTTATGGGTGTGAAACATAGTCTTTTAACCTTACATGACAAAAATAAAATTAGGTTGTTCGAAAACAAAGGGCTTAGAATGATTTTTGCTCCAAAAATGATGGTAATAAATAATTAAAATATTTAGCACCACGTCTTACTACCCGTTCGGGTTATATGCTTAAGTACTAATTACCCTAATGGGTTAGGAATTTGGAAGGTTGAATATAGAGGAAGTGAACCCGCATTTGCATGGAGGGGGAGTGGAAAACCACCCCCAGTTCACCCGAGTAAGATTCAAACCCTGATCTCCCCGTCCTTGGCAGTCTAGCTCAACATAAAACTAGTACATTAGCTAACTATGCCACCGAGGCGGGTCTCCAAAAAATAAATTACGATATTGGGTAGTGGAAGAGGTTACATACCCTGTACTAATCACAAGATATTGTTAGATTAATCAAGTATTAGAGATTAAGGTGGGCAGGACATGCAGCATTCATGGAAGAATCTGGAACTAGGCTCAGTTTATTGACTGGTAAACCCAATGGGAAGAGACCGTTGGGAAGACTTAAATGCATTTGAGAGAATAACATTAGACTGGACCTGAAACAGAGTGTAATGAGGTTGACTGGTAGAACTAGCTCAGGATAAGGTGTAATGAGATGGACTAGATCAGGGTGTCCAGCGACCTGGAAAACCTGGAAAACAGGGAATTGTCAAGGAATTTGCTTGCTTAGGGGAAAGTCATGGAATTTTATTAAATTTCTGGAAATTTTACATTTTATCTATAAAAAGCCAAATATTTTGATTCACACCATTGTCCATGTTGAGCAGACTAATATCACTTCTCAAGGTCAACAAGTAAGTTTTGTGTCTCTCCACCCTTCTGCCACGTGTCTTTAGCCAAAGTTGAGTCATGGCTATTCACATGCACAAAGTTTGGTTAGGCCTACATTTTAAGTAAAAGGAACTAAGAATAACTCTGTCTCACATATATTTTAAATCGTTTTTGCTTTAGGCGTTCTTTTAATGACTATACAATTTTACTGAAATCTATTTGTAACTTAAAATAGTCCATTTATCCGGAGGCAGAAATCGTTTAATCCCTTTATTGAGTGACACAATTTCAGAATGTATATGTATCTAGGGGGAAAAAAACCCTATTTAATCTGTGATCTTAAAAAATTATTTTCGTAATATACTTAATATCGATAAATAGTGGTCTGGGATAAAGTAAATTGGATCTGGAAAACCTGGAAAAGTCAGGGAATTTAAAAATATAGTTTAGCTAGACACCCTGTAGATAGACTATCTCAAGATAAATATAGGATGTATTGAGGTGGACTGGATAGAACTCGATCAAGATAGAGATAGGTTGTATTGAGGTGGTCTGGGTATAACTAATTTAAGATAGAGATAGGATGTAATGAATTGGACTGGATAGAACTAGCTCCAGATAGGGAAAGGTAGCCTTTTTACTTTCTCGCGATCTTACAGGTAGATAATGTATTGTGATTGTCAAAAAAATCGGACTAGAGATTTTGATGAAATTCGACTTTTATGGAAACCCCCCCTCCTACCAGAGTCTGAAAAAGTGTTTATTGAATTCCCGTCTGTTTGTACCTCGGAGTAGAGCTTAAACTGTTTTACCGATAGGGATAAAACTTGGTATCTAGGGTTTTCATAGGGTCGCCCCGAGGGGTTTTTGGAATTGGATATCTAACCCTATAATTAAGGGTAGTTTACTGAAGGGTAAAAAGAGAAAAAATGGATTTTCTCAAAATCGGCTCTAAAGATATTCTTTAAATTTCACTACTAAGCATTTATCAATATTATAAACAAAATGGCTACTCTCATTTTTTTCGGCAAAATGACTCTAAGGGTTCTGATCTGATGAGTAAATTATCATTTTTTATCATATCTCCGAAACTTTTGATGTATGAAATTAAATATCATTGCATATATGTAGGTCTATTTATAATACAAATATTTTATTTGAAATATATTTTTATAAAACCAATCATTTTCAGGCCAAACATAAATACAAATATTTTCAAACTTTTTTAACACCAAAGTATTGCTACTGTCAAAAAATCTAACCTGAAATGTTGATGGATTTCGATGTTTCATGACCCCCCTCACCCCGAACCCTAAAAAAGTGATTTTTGCAATGCCTGCTGTCTGTGTGTTTAACCTTAAAATTAAGAGTAGTTTAGTAAAGGGCGAAAAGAGAAAAAATTCAATTTTCTCCAAATCGGCTCCAGCGATTTTGATTAGAATTAATATCTAGGTATGGATTAAAATTTATATCCAAGTGTTGATTATAATCAAAATTGCTATTTTCATTTTCCTATGAAAATGACTTTTAGGATACTTTACAGAAGCAGAAATTTCCATATCTCTGCAACTATTTGAGATACTAAATAACTTATCATTGTAAAATTGTAGTACCATTGAATTTAAAAAAAATTATATTTGAAATATATCTCTATAAAACCAATAGTTTCGTAAATATTGGCAAATATATTGATACAATTTTGTGAGCTTTAGTGTTAACTAAAGACTACTTAAGTTTTAACACAATAATTCTCCAAATCCATAGAGTAAGTAGATAAGTAAGTCTCTCAAAAAGTTTGTTCTTATTTCTTTAACCTCTTAGAAGAAACTTTTGCACAGCAATGATATATCTCTTATCATTTTAGACTCAATAGTCAATATTTACCTTTTTTATCGGTCTAAATTTATAAATGAGTAATTTAATAAAAATGTGATAACCTTAAGATGTGCAACCCCTAATAAAATGTTAAAAACTTTTAATGCTTTCCAAGATGCTAGTTCTACTTCATTCAGAGTAGCATTAAAATTTGTATATGTGGTAAGCTTAATTAACTGGGGACCAACGAAACTCCCTTCTTTAATCTTTGCCACACTCAAGCACAGGAATTTCTGCTGCAGATATAAAAAATCAAGGCTATCCTTCGTGGCTTTGACAAAAATTTTACCAAACAAAGTTTTATATGGAGTGGTAAGATTACTTTTGCAGCATCAACAAAGGATAATGCAAGACATTTTATTTCACTTGGTTTAAGTTTCTGATGTTTATTCCAAAGTTACACTGAGTAGTTATTTTCCTTGGCTAGGCTATTCCATTCACAAATAAAGCAGTGATACATTGTATATCCTAATTGCATGCTTAACAAGATTGCTATAACTTTTAAGTCACCACACATGTCCCAACAGTGCTTGTTGTAGTTTATTTAATCATAAGTTAACTTCATGTGAAATGAGTAAGCCATTGCTATGAAGGGATGTTTGTTACAATTGTGAAGAATAACTGCTTTTAAACTTTGCTTCGATGCTTCAATGAAGTCACCAGTCATTGGTATTGTGATAGTGTTCTACTGCAGCCATGACCATATCAATATCTGTACAGTAGACCAAATCACCAGCCAAAGCAAGATATTTAGAAATATATTTTTGCCAGTAGCGCAAAACACAATGTAAGAAAAGCGTAACAAGAGTGCAAACAATTTAATTACTAAACAAGTTAAATGATTAAAATCTAAATTCCAAAAGCTCAGCGGCTGCCAATTTAAACTATTTTTTCACACAGATCCACAAGATTTTAATGGGGTTGTGTGTTGATGCTATAATTATCTATGAATTCCGCTGGATTTTTTTAAATCACAACGTCTTACTACCTGTTCAGGCTATAGGACTACTCATGTATGGTAATTACTCTAATAGAATAAGTATGATGAGTGAAGTATTTTAGAGCTAATCTACCCGCATTTATTAGAGTGGAAAACCATTTAGGAAAAACCACTCAGTACACCAGACTGGGATTGGAACCCGGAGCTCCCCGTCATCAGCAGGCCAGTCTTAACACAAGAGTAACGCCTTAGACCAATCGGCGCAACCTAATGAAATAGTTGTATTCTTCTGCAGCAGGTTTCAGCCTTGTAATCTTGATCCCAAAAATTCAGATGAACTCTTAGATAAGTTTAAGTCCCTTACTAAGTATATGCGCTCACCCTGGGAGATGAGAGGTGGTTTATTTGAGGTAGAGGGTCCCAAGTCTGGATTGTTAATGTCTTGTTCCAAAGAGAGCTGCACATCCCTATTACTTTAATCAACAATAACAGGTGGTTCATTTGATGTAGAGGGCTCTGGATCATTTATGTTCAATAGACATCTGCACATCCCTATTGCTGTCATCAACACTGGCCCATGTTCCGAAAGGTCTTGGCTATGAAATAAATAATAGTCTGTTGGTGGAAGGCAAAGATGGATATTGTATACTTTGTTTGGATTTCAAGGACGCTTCAGATATCTATGTTAATCAAAAGTAACAATCCCTTAAATATGTTTTGTCCTCGCCAGAACATTGGTACTTCAAACGGCATAGACTTCTGAGACCCTTTCAACTATCTTATTAAATATACTGCACAGTTGCTACAGACAATGTGATAGCCCAAGGTTTATCTTGTTTACCTATTTTGCACCCAAAGTAGAACTCATTATTTCTTAATTAGTGGTGTGTTAGTCTTGTGATCACATTTTATAGTATAGTCACCACAGGTAGCAAAAACTGTCTACATCATTTTCACACTTCGGAGGCATAATGAAACACAGTACTCACTCAATCACTGATGTAAGCACCCTGAATTGTTGAAACAAACTGTTTTGGTTAGGCAACTACAAGTTGGTGGATGTGCATAGTAGTTACTGCCATTAAGCAATTATAGGCCTTATAAATAAATCTCTATTGGTTCTTTGATATGCATATATACAATATAGTAATGAAGTATTATATATTTAATTTTTCAATATAATTTAGTTAAACTAAACAATCATTATAATAGAGAAGTCTAAAAAGTTGACAAGAATAAATAAACAAAACAATTAATTAAACACTATTGATCGACATTTTAAAACTATTTTTTGAATATTTAAAAAAATCAGTAGGTGATAGCAATACTCTCTTTTTAAATTTGTTATTACCATTAATAACACATCGAAATCATGTATCATACATCAGTAAAGAAAAATTGTGCAATACAGTGTAATAGAGGTTTCTTTTACATATATTGTGTTGTTTTTAACAATAGGCCTACATGAGGCAATACATTCTTTATATCAAGTTCTGGGTTAGTTCTGAATCCATCTACCCATCCATATCCCCCATAATAGAATGACTTATATAATGTATGTAATGGTAAACATTAATGAATATAAAGTCATAATTCTTGTCTTAAAATGTATCCTTTACTTTCGACATGTTTCCAATGCTCTAAGCTTATGTTATATTTCATATGATCTAAGTTTGTATCAAAATAGTTCCTGGTATTTGGAAAGAGAGTGGGAATACCCCCTTGGTCTCTCATTGTCTGCCCATCACCTAAACACCGAGACCATCCTGCCTGTGATTGCTTAGCATGTCAATCGAGTTCCCTAGCACTGGGACAATCCTGCCTGTGGGAGCTGAGCACTTCAATTGAGTACCCTAGCACTGAGACAATCCTGTCTGTCATAGCCGAGAACATCAGTCGAGTTCCCTATCAATGAGTCAATCCTGCCTGCCAGAGATGAGCATGTCAGTTGAGTTCCCTAGCACTGAAGCAATCCTGCCTGTGAGAGCTGAGTGAATCAGTCGAGATCTATAGCACAGACAATCCTACCCATGAGAGCTGAGCATGTCAGTCTAGGTCCCTACCACTGAGCCAATCTTGTCTGTGAGAGCTGAGTGAATCACTTGAGTTCCATAACACTGACAACCCTACCAGGGAGAGCTGGGCACATCACTCGAGTTCCCCAGGACTCAGACAAACCTGTCTGTAGGAGCTGAATACATCAGTTGAGTTCCCTAGCTCTGAGCCAATTCTGCCTGTGAGAGCTGAGCACATCAGTCTAGTTCCCTAGAACAGAGACAATCCTGGCTGTCATAGCTGAGTACATCAGTCAAGTTCCCTATCACTGAGTAATTCTATTTGTCACAGATGAGCATGTCATTCTAGTTCCCAAGCACTGAATCAACTTTGCCTGTGAGAGCTGAGCACGTCAGTTAAGTTCCCTAGCACTGAGACAATCCTAACTGTGAGCTGAGCACGTCAGTGGAGTTCCCAATCACTGATACAATTCCACCTGTGAGAGCTGAGCATGTCAGTCGAGTTCCCAAGCACAGATACAATTCCGCCTGAGAGAGCTTTTAATCTGAGTATTACTACCTATTCAGTCTATCTGCATTTAGTTTCATAATTCAAGAGAAAATTGAGAGAAAATCCACCCGTGTTTTATTGGAAAAAGAGTGAGTATTCATATAGGAAAAACTACCCTTAATATATCAGGCTAGAATTTGAATTTTAACTTCCTTGTCACCAGCAGCAAACTAGACTAGATGACTAGACGTATTTTAGTCCCTATGCCCACCAGTTTGGTTGTCATTTTAGAGAAAAATATATTTTTATCACCGTTTCTTACTACCTGTTCAGGTTATCACATATATGATAATCACTCTAACGTGGTGGGGATGAAGAAGGTAGAATTCAGAGGTAATCTATTCACATTTGTGTGGAGGTAGGGTGAGAAATCATTTATGACAAACAACCCTTATTACACCAAACCAGAATTTGAATTCCTATCTCCGCATCATTGGCAGTCCATTCTAACATGAGAGTAACGCTTTGTGACCACTGCTGCTTGTTAAGACACATTTTTAATCTAGGTATATTTTTTAATGTTACATAACATTATTATTTGGTTATTTTGTATTGAACTATTTACTATCTTCACCAGTGATCGCATTTTCTTAGGCGTCACTCAAACAGTATATAATGCTGGTGAAGGGGTAGGTTTGGGTTCAAATCCCTGCTGGATTTACTAAGCATGTTTTTTTCTCTAAAGGGTTACCCACTCTTAATTTATGCAACTGTACATACATTTAATTTGGATTGTAGGATCCTAATTGCGAATTATCTGCCAACACTTGGAGGAAAAGACTATAAAATATTTTCAACAAACATAACAAATTAGTAAAACTGCCAAATTGTACAAACTTACACTAAATGTTCTTATACTTGTTTACTTTTACTAAAAAAGAGATTTATTAAATTAAAAAGTATACAAACATATCTAATCCCTTTGTTCCCTTATGGGATATATAATAAACTGTGCATTTAGCTAAAAACAACTATGTACTTAAACCATCCTCACTAACTCTTTCCACACATTCCTATGCTTGCATACTCCCTTTGCTTCAACAACATCCATACACCGAGTTTTTATTCTTAAACCTATGAATGTTTCTCTTTTTCACACATT
The DNA here is from genome assembly GCA_902141385.1 of Timema californicum. NCBI lineage: Eukaryota > Metazoa > Arthropoda > Insecta > Phasmatodea > Timematidae > Timema > Timema californicum. The sequence goes on along the minus strand of CABFOW010005339.1, from coordinate 22,347 downwards.
CCTCTTCAACATTTAACCGTGTCTTACATGGCCTACCACTTTATTTTGATCCACACACTCTACCTTAATATATTTGCTTCATCACGTGATCCACTCTCATCCTCTCAACATACCCAAACCAACAAATACACTTTTTTCGCGTTAACGTATTGGATTCCCTTTCAAACCACACTACTTCAGCGCTCATTTATTACTGACTATCTACATGAATTTTTCCACATACATTTCTTGGATATCTCATTCTACCCGCATTCACTTTGCTCTTGTGTTTCTCCTGACAAACCCTGTAACGAACCTTGGGTTGGGCACCTTTTGTTACAAGCCGTTCGCCGTCCTTATTTATTATCCTATGTAAGGATGTCGCCTGTAAAGCTCTCTTTTGTCGTCTTTCAGCTACATCATATTGAACTACATTGATAGGATGTTACTTTATGAAAAAATACTTGTTGATATTTATTTAAATGCATACATATTGTTTGTTACACCATTTAACACTCGAACATGTTGATAATATACATTTTATAACGATAGTTCAAAACACGTCTGTTCCGCATGACAATTCAGCGGGAATGATAAATTAGAAACACGGCTATTTCACATGATGATTCTGCGGGGAAGACAAGCTCAAAACTATGCCATCTTTCAAAGCTTGGGTCTGTATTCCCCGTAGTTTTGTAGTCTCAAACACAGGTCACTACTTGATTTCTTTCCATCTACCAATGGGGTTATTCTATCTGAGCGCGAAAACTAAAAATAGGAATGTTTTAACTATGCACCTGCTCTTAAATACTGTGTAATACAACCCGGAAATAAATCGTGCTTCGAACACGTTCAGCTAAAAGAAAGAAAAATAGAAACATGGCTGTTGTTTAGAAAAGATGAACTTAATTTAAAATAACTAAAAATAAGAAAAATGAAAATATTTATGTTAAAATATTATTTTAAATATTAATAAGGACGGGAAAATCAATGTCATTACAACCTATGTTTTACATCCATAATCATTGTTGGCATTAACAAACTTTTATTTACTGCCATCTTTGACTCTTCTGATACTACTTCATTCTTTGCCATAGTTCACATACATCCAACTACTCTCCAAGATACATTCACCCGTCTGTTGATTTCACCATCTATCCTTACATTTTTACAGAACATTCTGCCCAGATACACAAAATCATTCACTTGTTCTAAGAGTTTTCCATTTATATTAAGTTGACAATCATTTCCTGATCTAACCTTATCAAAAACCGACATCTTAGTTTTGGAGACATTTATACGAAGATCCATTCTGCCTATCCCCACATTCAAACGATTTAATGCATTCTGCAAGTCCTTTTCATTCTCAGACATTAATACATCATCTGCATATAACAGCACTCTCACATTCACATTTTCCATTTGTACATTAACCGCGTCCTCACAAGCATCCCTCATACACTTATTCATGAAAACATTAAACAACCATGGGGACATAACACAACCTTGTTGCCTTGCCGAACCGTTCGCTCAAAGCTCCATCCACCCTAACACACGCTTTATTTCCATCATAGATCACCATAATTGCATTTACTAACCATGCATCCACGCCATACTTTCTAAAAACATTCCACAACATACTCCTCTTCACCTGATCGTATGCTTTCTCCAGATCAAAGAATGCACAATAAACTTTCTTCCTTACTGTCTTTTATTTCTCACTTGTTGCAATGCAAATATCTGGTCCATGCAACCTCTACTTGGCATAAAACCACATAACACACCCAAAATTTTGCAGTTTTTTTTTTCACGCATCCTCTCAATTAAAATTCTTTCAAAAACTTTTCCTGGAATACTCAACAACAAACTAATTGCCCTTTAATTCTTACATTCACTCTTACTACCTTTGTTTTTATACAAAGGAACAATGACAGCATTCTTCCAGTCATTATGAACATTTGAAATCCCAGTGCACACATTAGACAACTTACACAATCTGGCAAGTAATACCGCACCCCCACACTTCAACATTTCACTTGTGATCCCATATACACCTGCAACTTTGCCATTCTTTAAAATTTTCAAAACTTTAAACACCTCAGACTCATTAATTTTTTCACTCCTTATAGCATTTTTCCTTTTTTCTGTTACTTTCTCCACATTTTCGCCACATAATTGCTCAAAATACGCTCTTCATCAATCTCTTATACCATTTTCATCCCAGATTAACTCACTACGTCCATTCTAAATGCCATAAGTCTTTCCTTGCACTGCCTATTTCGTTCTCTTTACCCACTTCTAGAAAAGCTTCTTAATCCCTCAAAATAATTCTGCATTTTTTCTCCTTCAAATCTTTTACTTTTTACTCTCCTTTACTTTCATCTTTTTCTCTTTGTATGTCACACAACCTCTCATGTTCTGCTTCACTTTTCACAGCTTCTTTCACTTGTTCATTCCATCATCCATCTCTTTTTACTTTCTCGCTACCTCACAGGTAGAGAAATTATTGTGATTGTCAAAAAAAAAAAACGAACTCACGATTTTTATGAATGTTGACATTTCTTGATCCCCTGAAACCAAAAAAGTGGTTTTCGCAATGCCGTCTGTCTGTCCATCTGTTTATACCTCGGGCTAGAGCCTAAACTATTTTACTGATTGTGTTAAATCTTGGTATCTAAGATTTTCATAGGGTTGCCCCGAGAGGTGTTTGGAATTGGATATCCAACCAAAAATTAAAGGTAGTTTCTTTAAGGGTGAAAAGATAAAAAAATTGATTTTGTTTGAATCTAATTTCTAAGCTTTGATCACTATTTCAAACAAAATGACTACTCTCAATTTTTCGTTAAAATTACCTGAAGGGTATGGTATAATTTTTAATTATATTTCCCTACGTCTTTGAGATATGAAATTACTTATCATTTATAATAAAAAAAATTTCACTTGGAATATATTTTTATAAGCCAATAGTTCTCAAGCCATACGCAAATATGTATATTTTTCAACCTTTTGAACACTTAATGTAAAGTATTGTGATCGTCAAAAAAATCTAACTCGAGGTGTTGATGGACGTCGACGTTTTATGACCCCCTGAACCCTAAAAAGTGGTTTTTGCGATGCTGTCTGTCTGTATGTCTAACCCTAAAATTAAGAATAGTCTATTAAAGGGTAAAAAGAGAAAAAAAATCTCAAAATCGACTAACTATTTTGATTTAATTTCATTTCTAACCATTGCTTAGTATTACAAACAAAATGCCTACCCTCAATTATGCCTTTAAGGTTACCATAAAGATGGGTGGATTCTAATTTTTTTTTCATATCCCCATAAATCTTCAAGATATGAAATTATTAATCATTGCAAACATGTAGGTCTATTTGTATTAAAGATCTTTTATTTGAAATATATTTTTATAAAACCAATAGTTTTCAATCTATACGCAAATATATATATATAACTTTTCAAACACTCTAGGTAAAGTATTGCGACCGTCAAAAAAAAAATTGAACCCAAGATGATGATGGATGTCGACGTTTCATGACCCCCTGAACCCTAAAAAGTTGTTGTTCGCAATGCTATCTGTCTCTCTCTGTCTGCCTAACCCTAAAATTAAGAGTAGTCTACTAAAGGGCGAAAAGGGAAAAATTTGATTTTCTCAAAATCAGCTCTTAAGATTTTGATTAACAATTGTATCTAGGCGTTGATTAAGATTATAAACAAAATGGTTATTTTCATTTTCCCATGAAAATGACTTTTAGAATACCTTACAGAAGCGGAAATGTCCATATTGCCACAACTATTTGAGATACTAAATAACTTATCATTGCAAAATTGTAGTACTATTGGTAATTAAAAAAAACACTTTAAATTTGAAATATTTTTTGATAAAACCAATAGTTTCTGAGATATTGGCAAATATGTTAATATAATTTTGTGAGCTTTAGTGGTCCAGATTTATTACTTGAATTTTAACGCAATAATCTCTATGATGCCATTACCTAAGTATGTCTCTCAAAAAGTTGATGTTTTTTCCCTTTAACCTCTTAGGGGAATTATTTGTACAGCAATGATTTATCTCTATGATTTTAGACTCAATAGTTAACATTTACCTATTTTATTGATCAAAATTTATAAATGAGGAGTTTAATAGCAATGCAATGACTTAAAGGTGTACGACCCTTGTTAAATGTAGAAAATTTTAATACCAAGTGTGGACCCAATAGCGACCTTTTTTTATTGGTCCAAGTATACAAATGAGAACTTCTAATTCTTTAAAAATAAAATCATGAAATTTAAAGCCAGGAGTCAAAAATGTTTTACTTAAGCATAGTATAATTTATGCTTGGGTTTACTAGTGTATTTTATTTCCTTTCACATTTTGAGTAAATATCTCAATTTTTAGACAATGAAGCAAGAAATACCCTGTGGAGTTCCTTAACATTTATTAAGTTACCAATACTGTGGATCCACACACAACTTTCGCGCACTAAACTACAGCTTCTTTTATTCTGTTCCAAGCATTTTCAATACCATTGGTAGGCTATTTATTTTGACATTACATTCATTCTTTTGTAGAGTTAATTTTTTGCCCGGTAATCTTTCATATTGCACTCTCACATTTTTATCCTGATAATTTTCCACTTTAACTCTTACTTGCTTAATACTTTTGCGCTGCTTCCTCACAAAATTTCTATTCAATTCAACTACCAGTACTGAGATCACTAGGAATTGATCCGTTCCACATTCATCTCCACGCACAGCCCTAGTATTCTTCACTAAATTTCTCATTCTATCATCATATACCACAAAATAAATCATCGTTCTCGAATCACTCCTCTGCTATGTATATTCTTTACTAAATTTCTCATCCTTTCATCATATACCACAAAATCAATCATCGTTCTCGAATCACCCCTTTGCTATGTATACAATTGAATATCTTTGCTCCTGACCATGCGTTCGACACAAATAAACCTTTATCTAAACATAGATTCACTAATTCATTACCAGTCTCATTTACACTGCTTAACACACTTTCTGAATTCTTTCTTTGGGTAACCCACCCATCTATTCATATCTCCTAACAAAATAATTCTTTCACCCGGTTCACGTACATTCAAGACTTCCTTTATCTCATTCCAAAACTCCGCTATCACATTTTCATCTTCACCCTCCACTGGAGTATAACCAGCAACCATCATAATTCTACGAATACCTATTTTCATACGTACCCATAGAAGTCTAGATGACACCAAATCATACCTTCTCATAAACAGATTATCTGTTGGGTCTCAGATTTAATCCTACTCCCTGACTTCCTCTTACCCATCCCTCCACACCTGACCACAGTGCCAGGCTGCCATCACTTGTCATCAAAACATCCTTACCTTTCTGCTTGGTTTCACATACACACATAATATTAATTTTGCTTCCAACCATTTCCTCCAACAGTTAATTCTCTTTAACACATACGTCACACATTACATGTTCCATTAGTCCATATTCTCGCCAGTTTGTCAACCGATGGGCCCTTCAGTTTTAACCTCAGCTGCCCATCATAGCTTTGGTCATCCAAGGCTCTTCTTTAACAGTTTATTGTAATTTTAAATAGAGTAGACCATGCTATTAGCCTTGATAATACCTGCACCCATTACAGTATTTGCTGCTTGCAGTAAAGATGCTGTACTGATCGGTGTTGGCACATTTTAGCCAGTGTACCACAAATACAACCGTTGTTCAGTCTTGTCTGGAGCGTGCTTGCCTCATCTCAAATAAGACTTATTTCCATTCAGGAATACAAAAATGCTTAATCAATGATTTAGAGCACTGAAGTACATTATAATCAACTACAAAACAAGAGATCTTGGAAATATGGGGCTAGGGCCCCTAATTTTGAAACGTGCGAGTAGCGATTTACTAGCATATTTCTCTCATCTCGCACACAATCTCGCAAACCCCTAATTTTGAAACGTCTGCGCTGTGAAAACTGACGTCACACGATTAAATAGCGAGCGAATTCTACTCGCCAGCCTCACACCGTGCGAGACAGGCCTTATCTATCGAGTAGAGCATAAAATAACAAAATGGATGCCATCCTCATCTTCGGTGCAGCTTTCTGAGAGTGATATTGTTGAAATAGCCCTATCAGTGTATAAAATAAGTTTACAGAAGAAAAAAATATGATAGCTTTTACACTTTAATCAATCCTTCAATAAAAATATTTGTTTGGATGAAAATAATTATATATTTTAATTTTCTCTATTTTAAACTGGCAATTTGGCTGAGTCAGTAAAGTCACGTCCTCATAAATTATAGTTCGTGTGTTCAAATCCTATCATTTTAATTTTTATTTTAAATTTATCAGACTTAAAACTTTAATTTCAAATTATTGTATTAGCATATAATTTGTTTTAAATATTTTTTATATAAGTAAACAAGGTATTTGAGCCTACGTAGACTACCATACTATTCTTCTTTAAAAATAATTTAACAAGGTAGTAAATTAAAAACGGTACACTAATTTTGAAATTTTGTATGGGTTTTATGACATAAAAATGTACACATTTAAAAATAAGGCTAAGCAAACTAATTATTATTTGCATAGTAAAAGCCTTAAGAACATATTTATGTTTTAAAAATAGTTGCTAAACTAAAATAATATATTACTGAATTCTAATTTTTACTAAGTGATTTAAATTCAGATTAAAACTAAAATATTATAACCAGGATGGGATCGATCTCGTTAACATCTGAGTTTCAGACAAGAACGCTACCAAGTTACCTAAGTAGATATTGAGTAGCAGGATGGTTTAACTTCTTATCATATAACCTGAGAAATATTTGAGACAACAATCTTAGATACATACAACTGGAAGATGGTTTCTTAATAATACAAAACAAATCGTTTACCATGATACACTCAATACAATAATAGTGTTTACTTTCAATTACGTATCTTGTACAATGGCGCGTTGCGGCATCTCATCGCCTCAACCCTTTGGCATGCCATGGTTTTACAGTGTTGTCGGATTGAAAACTCAGTCGTAAGCGAAACAACACTACACCGGGGCACTACACTAGACACCTTTCAAAATTAACTCTGTTTTGGTACAGCCTGCGATTTTCGAGTTTGCTCGCTAGTGAGTATTTTCGCAAGTTTCAAATTTACGGGTCCGGGACTGAGTTAGACGAATAAAACTTGCGTTTGATATCTAATGGATAGTACTTGTGATATTAGGGTGAGAATATAGTTTTTTTAGCACCACATCTTATTACCTGTTCAGGCTATACAGAGAATATAGATCAATAAAAGGCCAGCATAGGGCAGAATGAAGTTTATTATTTTATAACATATCATTAAGTTATTCTAGAAATAAACTTTAAACATAGATATTTAAACTGATACTTGAATTCAAAGACGGTATATAATCATTATATTGATATTTACATTACATCCGTGTTATTGAACCTTGACCTACCATATAAGACTTAGTTATTTTAATAATGCAACTGCCTTGTAAGTATTTTATTATTTTATTTCTGTAAATAATGTTTTACCTAAGTAATTGTGAAGTAATTTTTATTGGTTATGGCATTAATTCAGTTTACAATACAGTTTTAAGATGTACTATGATACAAACATAGGTTTTAGAAAAAAACAAACAAAAGAACTTACATTTGAAATTATTAATTTTAAGAAGAATATTACAAATCAGAGAACATATTGAAATCCCTTTCTTCTACACTAAATTGTTTTGACATTTGTGACACTCCCTTATAACCTTGAGGACAACTGCGAGATTTAAAGAGGATATGACTTATCGTTTCTTTCTCTCCGAGCAGCAAAAATATATATATCTTTCTGCGTGTATCACTGCCCATTCAAGATTTTTTTTTTGTAAATATGATGATGACAGGATGCATATTAATATACTAAACATCCCTTATGATTGAGTTTTCCCCTATCGCTTATTTACAGTCATTTGTCTGAAAGAATATTATGTAGCCTCAATAGCTGTGAAGCTTCAGTTTTCTACTAGTTCTGTTAATTATTTTTTTGTCTAAATTACTCTAGCAATGATAATTAGCATTCGAAAATTCATTATAAGTTATCAATTACACACACAGAATATAATAGACGTCCGCCTGAGTACAGTAATAGAACTTTCAAATAACCTATTGTAACGAGTTACATATAAAAAGTACAAAAAATGGGGTAACACCTACTCTCTGCCTTGTTGGACTTGAACTCTGGCATCGTGAGCACTGACCACCTCTCGCCAACGCACAGTTCCATAAACTAAATGGAGCTGTCTTTCTACAGCCGGCTCTAGAAGAAAGCCACATCCGAAAGAAAACAACTGAAGGCGACTCGGCGCGCGTAGTTGCCACTTCCTCCGCCTGGGCTATCCTCCTCGAAGCTTCTTTTAGTTCTATTGGTTACTGGTAGAGTCCCTACTCCATCCCCCTTTCTCTCCTTTCCTCTCCTTTCTCACTCCTATCCTCCCCACTCTGTGAACATGCCTGTCCATTTTTTGCTATATATTGGGATGTTTTGATAGTATTGTCACTAATTGCACCGCAGACCTGGAAAAGGTGAGGGCGGCGTATTGATTTAAAGGTTTGTTAAAGTCGTTAAAATTCTCTTTCAAATAATGGGGGGGGGCTATCTTTTCAAAATTGATGTTTTGGACTCGCGAATTGATATTTGTTATTATGGGTAAAGTTTATAGACTATTTTTGGGAATATGCTTTTATTGCGTATTTAAATAGCAGCGGTTAGTATTAAACAAAAAAATCAGACACCTGGAGCAAAAGTAGAGATTAAATTCCGACAAGAACAATAAGAAAGGTTCCCCATAGCATCATATTATTTAAATACGTAATAAAAGCATATCTCCAAAAATTGTCTATAAACTTTACCCATAATAACAAATTTCAATTCGAAGTCCGAAACAGCAATTTTGATGAAAAGATCCCCTCCCCCATTATTCGAAAGAGAATTTTAATGACTTTAACAAACCTTTAAATCAATACGCCGCCCTCACCTTTTCCAATTCAACGGTGCAATGAGTGACAATACTATCAAAACATCCCAATATATAGCGAAAATGGACAGTCATGTTCACAGAGAGTGGGGAGGATAGAAGTGAGAAAGGAGGGGAAAGGGGAGAGGGGGGAACAGAGTGGGGACTCTGCTGGTCACCCATAGAACTAAAAGAAGCTTCAAGGATAGTCCAGGTGGAGGAAGTGGCAACGATGCGCGCCGAGTCGCCTTCAGTTGTTTTCTTTCGGATGTGGCTTTCTTCTAGAGCTGGCTGTAGAAAGACAGCTCCGTTTAGTTTATGAAACTGTGCGTTCGTGAGAGATGGTCAGTGCTCGCGATGCCAGAGTTCAAGTCCAACAGGGTAGAGAGTAAGTGTTACCCTATTTGTTTGTACTTGTTATATGTAACTTGTTACAATATATTATTTGTCTGTTTAAGTGCTGTAAAATCAAATTATTGAATGTTTGCTAATTTCTTAAAGTATAAAAATTATCATAGTCTAATTGTTTCTAATCTTAGCGGTATATTTATAGTTCGTTAAAACAAACACGATTATAAAATGTGTATTTATATCTAAATGTATATTATATAATATTGAGATCTAGCCTCAAAATTAACAGCACATGGACATAAATACCAGACCAGATGAAGGCTCTAATTCTGCCTATACTGGGTATGCATATTTCAATATAAACTAAGTGTGCACGATAGCATTTATACGGAATACATTAATTTTATTTAGTTCGGGTTGCAATAGTTCACTAGGCATTCATTTAAATATAGATGAAAAATGAGACCTGGTCATGAGAATCAAACCCTGCCAAAATCTGAACTTGACTGTAATTCCAATGTTTTATTTGTACAATTTAATGTGATTTCAACTTGTTTTTACAATGTTGTGGTTGAGCTTGTACATGTTTTTTTTCTACGCATCTTACTCCACGTTTGTGTAGCTTATCAAAGATTGTTAAAACAAAAAAAAAATATATATATATATATATTTATTAAGCATTTATTAATTTTTTTCCAAGCTTAAATACATATTTGTTTTCAGCGAGACCGGAAGGAACGCAAGCACTATATTGATGATTGGGCACTTGGAGATGAGGAAATTGAAGGTCGACGCTCATTTCACCTGGATGAAAAAATTGAAACAGATCGGTTCCCTCAGTGTTTTGTCAAGGAAATGCAAGGGATTGGTAGGCATATTTTATACTAGCTTAGATCAATTTATTGTATCGGATATCATGCAAGCACCACATAAATTCATGTTCTTCGCAAGCATGCAACCATGGTTACACTAATACCACAAACTAATTACAATGCCCAAGGCAAAGTATTTTTTTAAACTTTGTAGTTAAGTGTAGACATAAAGTGAGTGATATGCACGAACCATGCTTAAGTACCGGTCAAGTACAAGTAAAGTCAAAGAAAAATCCAAGTAAAGTTCATCAGATGCCTTCCTAGAACCAAATACTTTATTATAGCAATCTTGTACACTTGGCTAATTTTCGTGTGAAAAAGTGAGGATGCTTCGCTCTACACGGTCCGGTGTTGTGAAATGTCTAAGTTAACATAGATATAAATGAGTAAATGATTTAAAACTCCTGTTTTGTGTAAAATTATTATTACTATCTCAAATAATTTGACTGGTGATATCTGTGCAATATATAATTGCTATAACCACAGGAGAAAAGTAACATTTTTATACGTTTTAAACAATTAACACTATTATTATTATTATTACTATTACTATTACTACTACTATCACCACATCTTACTACCCGTTTGGGTTGTACACACTTACGCTAATGTGTAATGGTAGGGTGGTTGTGAAATGAATTGGAGGACCTACAGTTTAACTTGGGATCCGAACCACGGTGGAAGCCTGGCATTCATTCCACACATTCACAAGTTGTGATTAATACACATCTTGTTAGAGGGTGAAGGAAGGGTTTGGCAAAACACTTTTTTTTTTAAATACAGTATTTTGTTTTGTATTAATTGTGTATTTATTAGGTATGATAAAATGACTATATTACACATAAAGGTCCAGTTTAATTTATTTTTGAATAATTTTGGATTATAAGAAGGCAATCTAAAACATACTCATGTTTTTTAGAAAAAGGCCAGATAAAAAAATTATTATTAATAATAAACTTAGTCTAATCTGATATTATATACTTCATTTTTCATAGGATGGTCCTTTTCTGACATCTGGAAAAAAATATTTTCTCTATTTTGACATATTCATACGTAGAGTCATGTGGTCTGCAGTGGCCAATTATCAATACCTATAAAATAACACTAATAATATATGTAGGCAAATGTAATCAATGTTGACTGCCAAAAATAATTTTTCCTTTTTTAAAAGACTCTTTCTATGGTAACTTTAGTAAACTAAATTATATGCACACAAAACCTCAGAATCCTTGACGATGGTGCAGTTGCAGTATAGACTTAAGTGTTTAAAAATTATTAAATTCAAAGAGTAATTTCATCATCTTTAAGGATTATGGTATATAAAATGGGTTTTCAAGAGTTCGACAGCCACCCTCAAAGCTAAATATTATTTATAAGACAATTATAAAATGAAGGTGTTTTCGACCCCATTTTTCAAAATTCTGCACTAACACTTTTAAAATGATGCATTGTATGGATTGAACACGTCTAGCAAAATATTCTCATCCTCATTTCTAATATATCAAGAGATACCAAAATGGGTGCTGGGGTAAAAGGGGGTGTGAGATATGGGGGTTGATTTTGCAATTTTGTAATTTAATAATTTTGCACATACGTAACACTGTTAAAATGAATGTGTGTCCAATCAGATCAGTTTGTTAAGAGTATTCACCCACAATCCTTTAATATACAGTATATGAAATATGGTTATGTCAATCCAAATTACTCCCAGAGGTGGGTGAGGGGTAATACGGCCTCTGAAAGTCAAAACTTTTCACAAAAATCATTTTAAAACTCAAAAGTCTGATTAAAACTGATTAAAGCAGATGTTTCATCACCTCTTTTCCGCACTTCATCTTTATATTTGTTAAATGTGTATGTATTTATTTTAATCAAGTCAATAGGGTGGTAGTGAGGAATACAGGGCGTAAGAATGACAGAATGTAGAGGAAATATATAATATCCATTACCCAAATTAACTTAAAGAGAGTGGGGTAAACCATCAGTACACTCGGCCAAGATTCTAAACCTGACCTCAAAGTCACTGACAAACCAGACTAACGGAGCAATGTATTGGAATGTATGCACACCAATGTGGGGTATTCATCACTTAATCAATGAGCATAGGGAGAAGGGTGTTAATGGAGCTCAAACCCTTCTCCCCCTCCCCCAATCACCAATTTTTTAATGTTTACAGTAATAGTGTTTAAAGAATTCAGTATGTACCTCTATTTATTTTAATTTTATTTTGCAATCCAAGCTGCAGAGAGACGTTGCTTGCATTCACTTGTATTCCTTCTAAAAACTGTGCTAATATTCATTATAATATTATTACACTTTCTCAACCAATTATTACACTTTCTCAACCAATTATTACACTTTTACGCTTTTCTCATATATAGTTTTACACACACACACACACACACACACACACACACAC
>CABFOW010005338.1:0-43839 GCA_902141385.1 Timema californicum | reverse complement strand
CAGCTAAACGAGTAGGCCTACGTCTAACAGTAAGCCTTTCTTCTCTAAGGAAAGCCAATTTCAATTCGAAATGAGTAAACATGACGCATTGGAATATCACTGTAATAACACGTGGTGATTTGGAAGGTGCCGCGCTGTGTCTGGCCAGTGACGTCACGCCAGTGCTCCCTACCTCCAACTAGCGGAACCAGGGCGGCAGCGTTAGCATCTAAGAACTGGGACAGCCCTCACTATATAGCCCTGAATTTCGTTGAGCCGAGATTAAAGTATTAGTTGAGCTTTTGTCCTTTCGATCATGTTGAAATTTACTATTAAAGTTTTGGTCAGAGGGTTAGGCCTTTATGCACTGGTATAGCTTATGTTAATCGTAGGTATGGATCTGTTAGTGTTAGTATTAAAGGGAAGGAACAGCCTAGATTACTGTAACTATTTTTTGTATTCACTTTATTGAAAAGCCAGTCATTTGTAATTTGAATTCGATGTAACTCTTATATGTTATGTTTAAATATCTAATATATTGCGTAGACGTCGCAGCCTTATTTCATCTTATTAAGTTATAAATTTATATTTTTACCAGTTATAAATAAACTTTCCGAAAGGCCCTAATTGTTACTACTCCTGATTTTATTTAACTACAACACTTATTCCCTGATGTAAAATGGGTAGGTGCTGACACCTGGGTTTGGTTGGATTGAGTGGTGGTCATTAGAGAACCCTGATGATTTACTAGCGTATTTCTTTTTGAATAACACTCTCGCTGTGGTGGTATTCTGGTCAGATAGGGAAAGGACGCTACCGCCACAGGGGAGGGTTGAGTTTCTCAACTTCTTCAGAGTTTTCAGAACAAAGTTTGTATTTCCATGCCCTCCTGCGTCAACTTTTTTTATGATGCCAAATTTGAAGCTTTGGGTTGCATATCTTCCCAAAACAGTCAAAATGCCAAGAAGACGTAGAAGTTAAAAATAAGTTTTCGGTTGACAAACCAGGAAGAATTGTATTTTGAGCTGGGCATAATCAGCTAGGCCAATGATCTCCGCAACTTGAACTCTGTCTGCGCTGATCTTTTGAACTTATTTGGCTAGAAGTCGGGTAATGGTGACTCATCAGTAGAGCTCAGATTTTTGTATATTTTAATCCTGTCAGTTAGAAATGTGAAATGTCGATGAAGTAGGTTGTTTGGAACGTTATTTTCGGTTTTAATACTACATATTTCACTGAATTCTACATATTTTCGAAGATATGACATAAAATTACATACTGTGCATGTTTTTTAATCATCATTAGTTTTTAAGCATTCTGTACTTTCATAAAGGAATGTAAAGGGATAGCAGTAAGCAAAGTCCAAGTCAGAAATGCCGGCTCACCAGAGAAGAGGAGAGAACGCAGCATTTCCAGTTTGTAAACAAAAAACTAGTCGTAGAAAAATAATTCTTGGATCTGATTAGCTCATTTTCCCGTTGTTCTTTGGTCGCGAGAAGTAATGGATATAAAGTTGCCAGGAAAAGGATATATGACCAAAATGGAACACAAAATCAATCAATTAAATGTATTTGGAAGTTTGTCACAACTATACCGCGGTTAGAGCGGCTTTTTAAAAGTCAAACAAGACCAACAACGTCCGTAAGTGTAATATTAATACTGGAGTGGCATCAGAGACCTATGGGATGGCTTCATTCTACATTGAATGGGAAATGGTGAAGCTTTGTGGTGAGAGAAGGGCTGCAGGCGGAGGTAGTATGGATGCACGATAAAATAATGAAGATGATAATAAATGACAGAGGGAAAAATGAGAAGGTGATACAAGTATATGCCTTACAAGTGGAGTGTCCCGCAGAAGAAATATACGAGGTTGAATGGGAAAGGTTTAAGATCAGTTTGGTGGGATCTGTAGAGGAGGTATGTGGGAGAACAAGTAATGAGAAGAAGTGTAAGGAGACACTCTGGCGGAACAACAGGGTGAAGGAAGCAGTAGAGGAGAATAACAAAGCATTCAGAAGGAGCTTTAAGATTGGGAATGAGGAAACAGAGGAAGAATATAGGGAGAAAGGTAAAATAGTGAAGCGAGTTGTACAGGAAACCAGGAAGGATTGAATACAAAAATGGACAGAAATTCCAGAAATAGACATGGAAGGAAATAGGGTGTTATATAGCCAAGTAAGAAACAGGAGGAGAGAGAGAGATAAAAGTCAAGAAGTTATAATGATAGATGAAGAAGGAAGAACGCTGAAGCCAGGAGAAGGGAACCATGGTTGAGATATTTGGAGAAAATCTTCAACCCGCCTTTTTTTGTGCTTATTTTATATATTTTATAGATATCAACAAGGTTATTTGGTGTGTAGTTTGAAGCATTAATCACTTTTAAGATGTAGAAAGTAGACTTTTAGACTAAAGTGTACTTTATAATCTCTTCCACTGACGGATCTACAGGAAAATGCCTTTACACAAGGCGAGCTTTCGGGATTGACTTGGCTACATCTTGGTACCAAGTGTTATCCACAAAGGTGCAAGCACAAAAACTACTTTGAGTTGTTTTTCTTAAAAAAAACATTGTGGATGTGGTAGAGTAGATATAACTGCCGTTATGTTGATTTATGTAAACTTACATGTACTGCAAATCAATGTAAAATAAACTCATTCTTAGTTAGATTGGTGACGAGGACTAATATTTACACAACATGTTGCCCCAGAAACAACCTACAGAAAACAATGAAGAGTTAATATGCCTAGCTCATATAATACTCTATTTCTTCTGTCCCTAACTAAACAGTTATTAAGTCGACCTACACACTTACTGCCATACATTTCTAGCCAGTAATTATTGCTGTCAATTTTTAATTGCATTTGATTGTTAAAATCCATTGATAAACACCATATATTATAGTAAGTAAATATTTAATTTTTTGTAAGAAAAAAAACTTGAATTTAGGTTTAAAAATTCTCTAATAAAGAAAAAAACCGTGCTAAAATGGTTTTATTGCACCTGAAAAGAATTACAAAGATTAAATTTTTTGCATAATATATTAGACCTACATTATAAAAATAATTTCAGTAAAAAAAACTGTTTTTGAACTGGCAAACCTATGAAAAATATATTTCTTAGAGACCTACAAAATAAAGTAGGGATTACATATAATATTACATTGTCTATAATTCATATATTTTTTTAATAAATAGATGACCTTATCACCAAAATAAGCCGCACCGGATATTAGCCAAACAATAAAATTACTATTACTTTGAAATATATATATATATATATTAAAATGAGTCCCTTAGCTTTCCTAAAGTTCATATTACTAATATTTTACAGTTTTTGTTATTACAGTGTATTAACCCTTCCCGTGTCGTTTACTGAATATTCCGCGAATCAAAATTTTCTTCAAGTGTAATTTACGACATATTCCGCCAATACCTAGTACACTTCACGTGTCATTAACGGAATATTCTGCAATCACTCATATTTTTCTGTAAGTTGCATTCCCATAATTGTAGCATTGGGCTACAAGAATTGAATAGAAACTTGTTTCTTACCCCATTGCACCACTCCAAGCACCGATGCAGAACATCAACGCGAGAATATATCAATCACAGCTACACGCAGCTGTGGCCTGAATTAGACTGACCACCAGTGTTGTTATGAAGTAGTGACAATGAACTTGAGATGCAAAGAGCTCTAGCGGCAAAGACACTTTACTCATCTATGTTCTAGGATAATCTCTAAGCTCTAAGAAACTGTTTTGAAGCTATGGTGTCATGCGTCATGCACGTATTGTTTCCGAGTGTTACATATGTTGTCCCTCACCCTTTTTCCGGTCATCCATTTCTCTGGGTTGTATTGTATATATAGTGGTGGCAGGGCAACCAGTCGTTACTCTTGGACTTTATTATATTTGGGGAAGGAGAAGCTCTGGCTTCAAATTGTTAATATGCAAAGTCTAAATTGGTTATTTTGTGACTTAGTCGTGTCAATAATATCGATTGTTGAGATAATGTCGATTTAATTACTTGCTCTAGGAAGGATCGATCATTGAACTTAGGATATTATCGATATCTTTAACTTTGTGAAATGTAAATATTGAATTCTATTAGTTACATATTTGTTATTTTGACCTTTTGTAAATATTTGGAACTTATTAACTGGGCTTAAATTTACATAATGCATAGAATGATCTTATTTTACTATGAAATAGTCAAGCTTCAACGTAAGGGGATAATTGTTCTGAGATTATTATATTTTTGGATCAATTCTTATGTTTTATAAGAAATGTATTTTGCTAGTTAACTAATCAGGATAACATGATTATGACAGTTATTCCGTAAAGAAACTTTACTAATGGAAGTCTTGACGTTATGATAAGGTTGTTATTGAGCTAGAAACACATTTGATTATGATGTTCTTTAATGCTGGCGCTCAAAATAATTGATATTTTTTTTTCAAAACTTTGCATGTCATCAGAATGTGGGAATTATAGCTTGTCAAAAGCTTCTTGTATATTTGAAAGATTATCTATATATAATATATTATTTTATTTTTTCATATGATATTAACTTCTTTATGAATAAATATCAACTTAAAAGTAGTTCGTGCATTTATTAGTCTAATGGTTCCACATACATGTCTTTCCTTTTTAATTTAATTTTGGGATATATACCTTTTCGTTAATGAGCTCTATGAGGTTAACCATCCATATATTTACTTCCGCAACTGGTGTGGGTTGCGAGATCTGAGTTTCGAATGTTTAATCTCAGGCATTCAAAGGACAGAACTCCAATCACTCACTCCTATTGCCCCCTTTTCACCCCCTTATTATTCATTGTTGTTTGGACCTTCTGTTTATTCCTTATTTTAGTTAAGAAGGGTTCATAATAAATAGACAATGGAGACGGCAAGAGCGCGGGGATGTATTGCCAAATATAAAATATGACAGTGATCTTAGTGATTTTACAACAAGTGATGAAAATGAAGATGATGATCTTGAAGACATATTATCTATAGATCTATAGAGGGGGAGAATTTAATACATATTGTATGTGAACATCCAGAAGCTGACAGGAAACTTATATTCCACAAGCATACAGAGAAAGTCCTGCCATTTATTCTTGTAAAACATGCAAAGCTAAGAATTTCCTTCATCCAGTAAACTGTAAACCATAACAATATGCAAAGTGGACAATATTGACTTTGTTTAGAAATGTATGTTCATGTCAGTGACACAGATTTCAACAATGTCAAATGTCCAAAATAATTGGTACTTCCTGAGACAAGACATAATGATGGAAATATTTAAAATGTTTGTGTTTTTCACTTCCACATAAGTAAAGTAATAATAAACTATTTAATAAAAAAATATTCATTTTGTTATGATTTTGGTTGAAAAATTTGAGCATGTAAGGCAAAAGTTTGTTTTTTACCTTAACAATGGAAGGGTTAATAATATCTGAGAATCACGCTTTTAAAACATGATCTTAGAATATGATTATTGTTAAGAATTACAAAAGGGTCAAATCCACTATTTTACAAATCCAAATAATCTTCGAATCCTGAATCTCTTATCCTAATCCAAATCTTGAAAACAGTTATGAACATAAGAGAAAATATAAATATAATATAATAATATAAAATACAAACAGTATCTAAATACTAACATTCTTTCCTTTAATACATTAATTATAACATTCACATATACAATTTAAGTGTTAAATTACTGGTCTGAGGCCTGGTTCTTAAGTACATTCAATAATCATAATTGGTTCTGAAACACCATGATTGAGTTGTTTACTTGTCTTGCCATGACAAAGCAATGAAATTAAAAATAGCTAAAAAGATTGCTAAATAATCGAATGATTCATTTTACTATTTTTAACAGGTTGTTTTCTAAAATAATTGTTAATGTTTAGGATGATAAATGGTACCTACTAATTTAAATGTGTTAATATTTAACTATGCAAAGTACAGAATAAAGTAGACTAAGTTGTAACCTCGCTGACGCCATGTACAGGAGTAATAAAAAAAAGGCAGAAATGACGTACTACTAGATGAACAAAGCAACTGGACTACTTTAGTCATAAATTCAACAATAATTATTTATATTAGATTAAATATCTAGAATGTATTATTAAACTAAATGTTTTCAAACTTAAGATATATAAAACTGAAATTAATTAATACGTTTAGCCACAAAACTAGCTCTAGTTTAGTAGTTACTGAAGTATATTTTGGGAAAATATTAGTTTATTAAAATGTCAATTTTATTAACTTTTTATCAAGACAGTGGAGAAACACTCTACAATAATGTAAAGTGATAGTGAAGGAAGCCAACCTGGAAGGAAAGTTAGGTTAGGCCTGGAATTAGACAAATACACTTCTCTATTTCTTCTTACACTTTTACACTTCCCACTTCTTCAAACCTCCACAGTTGCAGATTGTTTTAGATTTTCAGAAATATTTATTTTTCATATGAAGACACATTACACACCGAAAGTTTAAAAAGTGGTTTTTGTAACACCGTCTGTGTCTATATCTAACCCTAAAATTAATATTAGTTTACTAAAGGGTGAAAAGAGAAAAGTTCCCTTTTCTCAAAATTGGCTATAACTATTCTATCTCTCTCATTTTAGACTCAACAGTCAATAATTACTTATTTTATTGGTCAAAATTTATAAAAGAGAAATTTAATAGCAATGTGATAACCATAAGATGTACATCCCCTAGTAAAATGATAAAAAATTTAACCGAAAGTCAAAGTTTTAATACAGTGTGTTGACCCTTGGGGACCCAATATCAATATTTTTAGTGGTCCAAATATACAAATGAAGACGTTAATTCTTTAAAAATAAAATTATGAGATTTAAAACCATGAGTCAAAAAAGGTTGTACATATGTCTAGCACAATTTGTTCTCAGGTTTGCTAGTGTATATTATATTACAAATTTTGAGTAAATATCTCCATTTCTACAATAGAGCGAGAAAGTTTGTGTCGAGTTCCGTACCATTTATTTTTTGTTTGCCATGCCAAGTCTCCTTCTACAAATCCTTCAGCATTGTTCTTTTTCAAAGCATTCTGCAGCATGGTGTCACCAACAGCCAAGAGTTGCCATAAAAAATGTCTGCAAACACGTATCTTCTCTTCATTTTGTGCAAAATAATAGGTAATATTATTTGATCTTGGTCTTGTACAATTTTGCTTGTTGTACTGGTACTTTGGTTCAATTTTTGAGCGGCATTTAGTGAAGAAATAGCGCTACCGCAGTGTATCACCAAGTTGCCAAACTTCCTTATTAATTTTCTCTCTGTTTTCATGAGTGAACGAAGAACAAAACTTTAGAAAACAATTTTCTTTACATGCAGACTTCACTTTTTTTTCTAGAACAAAACTATAGAAAACAATTTTCTTTACATGCAGACTTCACTTTTTTTTTTTTCTAGAACTACTTTGCCATATTTTGTTGTATAAATTTCACCAGTATTCTTCTTCAACTTTTTAACATTTCTTTACCAAGTTTCTGGTCGTCAGGGCGGCTTCCTTCCATTTTTTATTGTCGTGATTTATTCTTTATCTGAATGAAGTGTACTTTCATTTTGATTATCTTCAGTTGCATCTATTGTCTTTGGCCCTTCTGCTTACTGTGTCATTGGCTTTTCACCTAATATGTTACCATTGTGACTTCTGAGTATAAGCCTAAATTCACTAACAATGTCAACAGAACCATAAAAAAATCACAATGTCACTATCACCAAATTCTACGTCTTCTGTCGTCTTATTTCTCTTCACAATTTCTTTATCCTTTTCTGATTCGTTAAAATTAAACATATTTCCATTCACAACATCCTCTTCTATGACAAGCCTGGCACTTTTAAAGCGCTCAAAATTACTATTACTATCCTGATTCATAAAGAGCAGCTCAACAATTTTCTTACCCCTCGAGGCCATGGTTGACAATTATAGACAAAGCAAAACAAGTAGGCTAAAATATACGCAACATTTTTTAGTATAATTGTTATTATTTACTAACATAAGTCACAGAACATAAAACATCTGTATAGATTCAATACTTCTCAATGCTTCTCAACTGAAAAATTCACTCAGCTAAACATAATGTTAGTGTTGCAGAAGGATATTTATTATCTATTGTAAATTATTACTAAGCAATACAAACATAAGTCTAAATATATTAGTTTTACACTTGTAAGATGGATGGATTCTAGTACAGTTGCAACACAACTCAAAATACGTTACTATTATTCTAAACATTGTGAATATATCCTAGTAGAGTAGCAACATAACTACTAATGTGTTACTTTTGCATTGCACATAGTGGTTAGTCAGCTCAGATATTTTTTAAATAAGTTGATTTTGCTGGTCTCAGGCAATTATTTTATTTCATGTTGAAATTGCATTGGGTAGAGTGAGTTCATCTAATTTAAACAGTATGCAAAACTTAAAAATTGACCATTTTGGAGTTATTTTGGTACTGTATTGTAATTAGGGTGCAATATATTCAATTTAAGTGGTTACTTACTGGTCTGGGGCCTGGTTGTTAAGTTCATTCAATAATTATAATTGGTTCTGAAACATCAATAAGCAGTTTTATAACTCCAAAACAAATTTCAATTGGAAAAAAAAAATCTAAAGATTTGATTCTCAAATATCCTTAAGGATTTGAGGGCCCATCCCTATTAAGAATTCACATGAAAATTTTGATTGAATGTACAGTGAAAAACTCGATCAATCGTTTTCGATGGGGATCTGAAAAAATAAAACCTATCATATTTGCCTATAGTCTATGTATTTATGAAATTAAAAAATATAAATAGGTAATATTGTTTCCACTACCACTTCACATTAATTCTTATTAAACAAGTCATTAATCTTCATATGTTTGGTAGAACCTTTACTTTTCCAATTGAACAATAAGCTGTATGACACTAGTGCAGTTATGGGGGTTGGGGGAGAACCAACTTTACATTCTTTACATTCCTAAAAAAAGGATGTATTTGGAGAATGAGTGGCACGCACGCAGGAAGTCTCTGAAAATCTCCAATTTCATCCACGTTTTTGAGATGGCATGGTCAGTCATAGGTTGCTTTTATACATTTTAAAACATCATAGTTGTAGACTTTACAATAACGTTGGGCACTCGTTTGTCTGAGCCATCAACGTCAGTCACTCCTGCGCACTTTTACCTCCATCACCGGTTTCTCCTTTCAATATCACGTTCTGGCTCGCAAGAAATTGAAACATACCTGTTTCAGCTGTAATATAGAGGTCCCCAGTCTTGTACTCCTACAACAGCTTCAAAAGAATCTTACACCAAAGGTCTGTGGCGTTGGTGTCCACAGCAGCACTCTTCCCACCCAATTTCCTAAACACCAGTTCATGGCGTTGCTCGAAACCAGAGTTTTCAATCCCCATTGTTGCAGCTATCTGGAGGGATTTCTCTCTCAGAATGCATGATACCATGGCCTGCTGGTACCAGGTAAGGAAGACATTTTCAGCTCACTTTAGGTCCACACCTTGCCTGTCTTACTATTATTATTATCACCGCGTCTTACTACCCGTTCGGGTTGTACGCACTTACGCTAATGTGCAATGGTAGGGTGATTGTGAGATGAAATGGAGGACCTACAGTTTAACGTGGAATCCGAACCACGGTGGAGGCCTGGCATTCCTCACATTCACAAGATGTCTTGTCAGAGGTGAAAGAAGGGTTTGGTAATCAGATAAATCTTTGCCGGGACCGGGGATTGAACCCCGGCCGCCAGCATAGAAGTCTGACACCTTACCCCTAGACCACCAGGTCACCCCTGTCTTACTCTTTTTTTGATGAAATATCACACTTATCTGCCTGCTATTTTATTTCCTTTCTCTTAGAAATAATCGTGTTTTAAGTAGATGGTGGAAGACCTAGTCACTCGGCTACGTCAATACTCTTCTATGATGTGCAGTCGTTCTTATGAAATCTCAGCTTATTTCACAGGAAGAGCTATGTGAGAAAATGTTTTTATTAAAGATAATGATGACTCTAATAATACAAAAAATCCTTGTTGAGGATTGAACACACGTGATGAAAGTGTGAAGAGAAATGAGTCACACTAACATATGGTCAGCTTTCCCAGTCGCACGAGGCTCTCGCCATCCTCCATCATCTCCGTCTTCATACCAATGTTTAGCTGTTAAGATACTCAATTGTAGCTTACTACACCACAATCAAAACCATTAACCGCTGTTACAATACCGACCATACCGACATTTGTGTGTGTCTCTTTCTTGAAAACCTATCAATAATGGATTAACATTCTTAGGGACTAAAAATTATGACAGATAGCTGCAGGAAGATGCAGGTTCTATTTCTATTGTTAAAATATAATTTTTTCAGCGACCGTAGAAATTGAACGGTGGATCCGGGAAAACGTTAGATTGAGATTTCACTGTGTAAATACCTTTATCGTTTTATTTTGTGAATCAAAAATATGAAATAATCATTTCTTTGAGCTAGAAACAAATTTTTCAAACATTTAATGAGGAGATGGTTTGCAAAAAATCGGTGTCCCTATCCATTGACCATGAAATTATATTGGTTTGAATCCAACATAAGGAGCCACACTGTTTTGAAATGTGCGCACAAATCTCAGCTCATTGGTTGATAGCAGGATAATTAATTTGGTTAAGGAAAATGTTACCAAGCCGAGATCTGGTATCGTCTTGGTCATAAAACACTCGTAACCAGCCGTGATACCAGGAGTGCAAAAACGCTCTGGTTGTTAACATCAATACCAGGTTAATCGCAAAAACATACCTATTCATCATTTACCTGCCTTCTACCCTCTCAGTTGCTGACCGTGACAATGGCACACTACCCTCTGTTGGGTTCTTCCTTACCCCTCCACACTTTCTCCCTCTAACTGCGAACTTACAAACAACGACCAAACAAATTAAGTAAAAAACCAGTCATTTATTACACAAAATATGTATGGCAAAAAATAGACTTACCATTAGCTGAAAATTCAAGCCCAAGCACAAATATCTTTTAAAATCATGTCTCAAAACGAAAGTGTTGGCTGATCCATACATACTAATCTAACAATAGTGCGTGCCTTCCTACATTTACTACCCCTCGCTGGCATCACATAGGCCAACTTCCTCTCTAGTCTTCCCTCTTCCAGTATTTTCTTGCTGTTCTTCCTGAAGAAGATAGATAGCATGTGGCATCAAAGTAATGAAGAGTTTGGAAACGTTTGTTTGTATTTTATTTTAATTTGGTGTTAATTTTCTACAATTTTATCATGTCTATTAGAGAGCAGACTTAAAGCACTTTATTCTAAACATAATACTCTCAATTTAAACACTAAGGTATTATATCTATACTGTTTTTGTAACAAATAAGAACCTCTTGCACGTCCTTAATACTATTATTATATAGTTTTAAAACACCAAATTTAACAATACTAGACAAGAAGTTGATAATATAAGTCATTATGTGACTTTTGTCAAAACTAACACTTCTAATCTAAGAATCAGCATTTGACAAATGGAATGTCAACAAGTGTAACAAAGATTAAGAATTAAAAATATACACTGAGAATAGAAGAAAAAGAACCAAAATTAACATGTTAATAGATTTAACCAAAAGTCACAATTAAATATCCAATATTCTAGAGACACAACAAATATTATTGGATCCGTTGAAACAGATAGTGTGCCTGTGAAATCTTGTGATCAGATCTGTTGAAACAGATAGTGTGCCTGTGAATAGATCTGTTGAAACAGATAGTGTGCCTGTGAATAGATCTGTTGTAACAGATAGTGTGCCTGTGAAATCTTGTGAATAGATCTGTTGTAACAGATAGTGTGCCTGTGAAATCTTGTAAATAGATCTGTTGAAAAAGATAGTGTGCCTGTGAAATCTTGTGAATAGATCTGTTGAAACAGATAGTGTGCCTGTGAAATCTTGTGAATAGATCTGTTGTAACAGATAGTGTGCCTGTGAATAGATCTATTGAAACAGATAGTGTGCCTGTGAAATATTGTGATCAGATCTGTTGAAACAAATAGTGTGCCTGTGAAATCTTGTAAATAGATCTGTTGAAACAAATAGTGTGCCTGTGAAATCTTGTAAATAGATCTGTTGAAACAGATAGTGTGCTTGTGAAATCTTGTGAATAGATCTGTTGAAAAAGATAGTGTGCCTGTGAAATCTTGTGAATAGATCTGTTGAAAAAGATAGTGTGCTTGTGAAATCTTGTGAATAGATCTGTTGAAAAAGATAGTGTGCCTGTGAAATCTTGTGAATAGATCTGTTGAAACCGATAGTGTGCCTGTGAAATCTTGTGAATAGATCTGTTGAAACAGATAGTGTGCCTGTGAAATCTTGCGAATAGATCTGTTAAAACAGATAGTGTGTCTGTGAAATCTTGTGAATAGATCTATTGTAACAGATAGTGTGCCTGTGAAATATTGTGAATAGATCTGTTGTAACAGATAGTGTGCCTGTGAATAGATCTGTTGTAACAAATAGTGTACCTTGGAAATCTTGTGAATAGATCTGTTGAAACAGATAGTATGCCTGTGAAATCTTGTGAATAGATCTGTTGAAACAGAAAGTGTGTCCTTCAAATTTTGTGATGTTAAATGTATTAAAATATTCTTCAGTGAATAATCAGAGGTTCATCAAATCAAATATTGAAAGGAGGATAGAAGGGCAAGGCTTACAAACTTACCAGAAAACTGTAGGCCTCAAAGTTTAAAACTAAAACACAACAAAACACATACTTATGTAATTTTCAAGGTACATCAGTCTCCTCTTTGGGCAGAAGAAAGTAAAACACAAACTGGTTTTGTTGTGAACTTTGAGGCCTGCAGTTTCCTACCAAAAGCCTTTCAAGGTTTAAACTTATACATTCGTTGGGTAACATTTTTCCTTTGTAATCATGGGTTCACAAACTTGGTCCAAGACTGTTCACCGGGAATATGTTTGAACGCCTAGGAAATTGTCCTTTAGAACAATAAGCATTGCTGACAGTCTGAGAATGCTAAAAAACTAAAGTAGATTATAAAAGAAATATTGAAAAATTAAAAATATGTATTATATTAAAATTAAAACATATTTTATGTTTGAAGTTGTTTGAAACAATTTGTTTACATGTAACATTGATTTTTGATGTTCTAGCACTAATATGAAAATAAACGTTTTTGTTTGTGCTTTATGAATTTGCTTAAATTTTAAAACTGAACTTAGTAGAACAACAAATATGTTTTCGGTCAATTTTTTCTTAAAATGAATTTCATGCTAACCAATCTACTTATTAATTCTTGACTTGTGACCAGTTTAAATGAACCCAGATCATATAACTCTTCTATTCACCGTGAAAAATAGTTTAACTAGTCTTTACTACCAATATAAAAATATATATTTTTACAACAAAGCCATGTGGCATTTTATAACAAAACAAATTGTACTTTTTAAAACTAAGTCTTTCATTGTTTAAAATCTAGGTACAAATGTAATATTTCAGTTCTATGTTTCAAACTACGCTCTTCATTACAAAGTAAAAATTTGATTGTTCCTTGAAACCTTATGTAATTTTTTTTATAATAAGGACAAGTTTCTTGCTTGAATTTCTCACTGTGGTTAAAGTGACATGAACGTTAAATGTGTGTATGATATCTGTAAGAGATAGTAACTAGATATAAATGTTTAAAATGAAATGTGTAACAATAGATAGTTGTAAAAACATGAAGTGCTGAGGTTGGTTTAATAAAATGTATGTAGCAATGAAAAATAAAAGGGTGGCGTGAATCACAATTGGTGACACAACTAGGGAATAATTCCACTGGTATTATTCCAAGCTTGAGAGTGATTTCCACTTTTTGTAAATCCAGAATGGATCTATACAAGTAGTCAACCAGCTGTCACAATCTAGTCTACTGTAGCTCTCTAAAGGGCTATGATTTAACTTTTAAAGTTATATTCAGTGTTTATTTTCAATTAAAACATCTACTCAGTTAAAACTCAATAGTGGTGTTAGTTAATATTAATATCAACCCAAAACAAGGGTTTTAGTTCAAAGGTATAAATCTTGCTTTGTTTAGTCTTTGCTTCCAGCCCCGTGTAGCATTAACTTCTCTATTTGCAGTCAAGATAAGTGATAATTGTAATAAGGTTTTGGGGTCAAAATCACTCTGCCAAGTTAAGAATTTCAAACAAGTCAAACACAAGCATAAAATTAGAACTTAAAAATATATATGTGACAAAATTGTAATCTGTATTTTAAGGTGGGGATTTAGGGAAGGCAAGAAAAGGCCAGTATTTTTTGCCATTTTTATATCAAAACCTTTTTTTGGACAGATTTAAAATATTACTCCAGAACAAACATAGTTTAATTTTCTTCACATTGTGATATCAACAGTTGTCTATCTATCCATCTGTCCATCTATCCCTCCATCCATCATGAGTACAGCAGCATTAAATACTAAAGTTTTTTATATTAAGGGGAAAAAGTTGTCATTCAATTCCAGGACGTCCTTGACCGATATTAAACAACTGTTGATGTCACTGTGTGAAGAAAACTAAACTCTATGTTTGTAACAAGGCAGTAGTTGATTTATTTTGACCAAAAAAAAAACATCGACCTTTTTCTGGCATCCGCTATGTCAACACCTTAATTTGTGTTAATAAAGATTATCAAACATTATTCAAATCAAGCAAATCTGCAAAACATTTTTGTTAAATATGCCTGTAGATGTGCACCATTCCTCAATTAATGTTTTCAGTAATTAAACTATAAAATTGAGTGAGCTGAGACTTAGGATTGTTTTAAACGGTAAACACTCTCCAAACAATGTCTG
The DNA here is from genome assembly GCA_902141385.1 of Timema californicum. NCBI lineage: Eukaryota > Metazoa > Arthropoda > Insecta > Phasmatodea > Timematidae > Timema > Timema californicum. Next base: position 28,993 of record CABFOW010005338.1, on the reverse strand, counting down.
GGTGAAACACAGCTCAGCTTGTTTACGAGATGTCACTATTATGTTAGTTGCGTCCAGCGGTATATCCAGGGAACATTTTCACCAATATTTGAGAAAGAGGTTCGTTGATCTCCATCTCATAGTCCTTACCCAGCTCAGTACGACAACAAGGACAGGTGTACACCTGCGCTGCAAAGGACCGGCGCAGACAACGCTGAGAAAATAAAAACAAAATATCATGTGGTTTTAATATAGTATAGCGAGGCATACCTAATCTGCCTGTTAACACTTCATATATATATGAACTTGTAACAGCCGATAAATACTATTAAAAAGTTTAAAATGGTAAAATATATTTGGACAACCTAGGCCTTAAGACAGCTGCCATATTGCCCCTCACAAATGTTAGGCGCCAGAGCAGCTTGATTGAAAATTGAGTTTGAAAGCCATGATTTAAAATAAATGTATATTATTGGAATAAAAGTTAAAGTGTAAAAATTATAGCATTAATAAAATGAATACATTTTTTTAAATACACTGCTCTATAATTATAAATGTACCTTGTAACTATAAAGAAAAACTCTTTTCACTTTTTCAAGGTAGTTTGTAGTATATATTTGGAAGAAGGTAAAGTAAAGGTGGATATAAAACATATAAAAGGGAACCAACACAATATGGCTTGTACAATTAAAAGGAGAACACAGTTCACACTTTACATTGTTGCCACGGGACAAAGGGGTAATGGCTGCCTCTTGAAGAAAATCATTATCGGCCAATCCCAGTTTTATTATAGTACTGACCCGATGGGTTCAGAAACACTTATACACTGCCTTTTAGCCCGGCGTGTCCATATTATATCTTGATAGCTGGCGTTTCCCCACCGTGGTGCTTAGGTCAGACCTAGAGGTGTTGGCACAGTGGCAAATGTGCCGCATGTTGCACTAAAATCACAGAGCTGCCAACACCCACAACCTAGGTTTCATTCAATCAGAACTATAAAAAAAAAAGAGGTTTTCCTTATAGAGATATATTATATATATTCACATCCAATGTACACTTCCTGTGTTTGTCCTTTATGTTATTTGTTCTTCAAACCTTTATCAATTTCCATTTTCTCCCTTTTGTGTATTTTGGTTTCCTCTTTTAGGAAGTTGCTTTGCACATTTCACATGCCTCCCTGATGAGTTCCGATAGAATGAAACCTAGGTCTAGGATATTGGGCGGTAACGATCGATTTTCTTAAAGAGGCAGCCATTACTTCTTTGTCCAGTGGCAGCAATGTAGAGTGTGAAATGTTTTCCTCTTTTTATTGTAAAAGTCATTTGTGTTTGATCCCTTTTATATGCTTTCTTTTTACCTTTCCTGTACCTTCTTCTAAATAATAACAATATTATTACATATTTCATGGTTTAAACGTATAGATATAACACTAAAAAACACATAAACACATTTTTAAGGACAAGCTTTCACTGTCACAGACAGCTTCATCAGGTCAGGAGAGTAGACTGATGCTTTTGGTTCAAAAATGTGTTTGTGTGTTTTTTAGTGTTATATCTAAACAAGTTCTACTCCAGTATCACCTAGGTAAGTGTGCTGGCTATCCCTCCTAATTTAAACCATGATTTAGCCTAGTGCTCTATACCACATAACCTCAATTTATATATTATATATTTCAAAATCACTGACAAGTATATATTATATTATAATATATACCTGTCAGCGATTATGAAGTACTATGAACACACTTATTATATGATCAAATGAGTAAACATATCCAATAGGCGTGAAACACTAACTTACCTTGCAGAAAGTATGCAAACACTCGGTCGTTACAGGCTCAAACACAAGATCCTGGCAGCATATACATAAGAACTGCTCCATTACATTTTCCAAAAATTTCTGTAATAGTAATCAACGTTTTAAAGGAAATAGCTCACAGTATCATTGGTTTTAACAATGCTCAAAGTATTCACAATTAGGGATGTGCATGTATTTGAAAAATCAAATATTTTCATATATTCGCTTTTAATTACTAGTACTTGAACTATTAGTAATAAGTTCTAAAATTTCAGATAACTCATACCTTTTCAAATACCTGAAACATAATGGGTCATTCAAATTTAACAAGTTTTAATATATTGGGGGATTTACTCAGCAGTGAACACTTGTATTTTGGTAGGTGTTGCTTTTTTAACTTTATTAGTAACATACAATTTTAGGTTATATTTAAAGTCATAAAGCTCCTAATAAAGTGGGTTGTATAGGTGTTTTTCAACCATTATCTGATGTTATTAAGTTGTTTAGTTTAGTTTAGTTTAGTTGTATTCTGCCTCAAGTGAATCATTCTGTATTATGTAATGATTTTTTGAAAACAAAGTCAGCTAATTTAAATTGGGCCTTTTTTGTAAATTAATGTTTATTGTTTTGGTTCTGAAGTCTAGTTGTTAGTTTCTTCCTGTAATAGTAATAGTACCCATAGTAGCTTTAAAAAAAACTTCAATCTTTTTTTAACTCGTTATTTTTGAATCTCAATTATTCTAATGGATTTTAGTTGTTAATAAACAAAAAAGTTCCATCCTCAATTTAAATTAGCTGACTATGATTTCAAAAATTCATTAATAATAAATATAAATTATTATTTCTGTTATTATAATTTAAAAATTATTATTAAATATAAATAATAATAATTATTATTATGTGTTGTCTTATAGAAGGTAGGCCCATTTCTTTTGTCAGTGAACTTAGACCACCAATGCGCCCCGCCGTCCTCTGCCTCATTCAGCGCCCAGAATGTTCTTATTTACTTCAAGTTAACTAATATTTGAATCATCCTCCTTCTTTAGCTCCTCTTTCCCTCAACATTTCCTTCTATAACATCGTGCAGAAGACAGTTTTGCCTAAGAATGTGTCAGATCAAGAATGGTTTGTAGGGTGACCTGGCGGTCTAGGGGTAAGGTGTCAGACTTCTATGCTGGCGGCCGGGGTTCCGGTCTCGGCATAGATTTATCTGATTACCAAACCCTTCCTTCACCTCTGACAAGACATCTTGTGAATGTGAGGAATGCCAGGCCTCCACCGTGGTTCGGATTCCACGTTAATCTGTAGGTCCTCCATTTCCTCTCACAATCACCCGACCATTACACATTAGCGTAAGTGCGTATAGCCCGAACGGGTAGTAAGACGCGGTGCTAGTAATAATAATAATAATAATAATAATAATAATAATAATAATAATAATAATGGTTTGTACCAAAGAATCACATCCAAAATGGTTTTCTTTTTAGTACTTCATTTGTCACCTGATCTTTTCAAGTCTTCTTTAGCCCCACATTTCAAAGCTCTCCAAGTATTTCTTTTCCATCTTCCTAAGAGTCAAAATTTCTTCTCCATACAGTGTGATGCCCCAAATGTAGCATTTGATCAGTTTCTTCCTCAGTTACAAACTCAACTTGCTGGTCAGCAGTGACCTCTTCTTGTTGAAAGCTTCCTTGGCCATGGCCATCCTCGACCAATTTCTTCAGTGCAGTAAGCATCCTTTGTCTGCAGACCTCCCATGTACTTTAACTTCTCTATGCTTTTTACTTCTGGTTTTCAATTTTGATTTTCAGCAGCTATTCATTTTTTGAAATCGCCATCACTTTTGACTTCTCAATGTTGATCTCCATGCCATATAATATCTTCTACCTATATCCAGCACCCGGTATAATTTACTGCAACTATTCTTTATTTTTGGCCAGTAATACTAGATCATTTGCATATTTTATTGTGTTGTTGACGCGTCCAACTACCATGAAATTCCCACACCCCTCTAGGGTGTCCCTGACCAGTCACTCGCCATACAAGTTGAACAGACAAGGTGACAAACATATCCCTGTCTCACTCCTCTTCCTATCTCTACACTCCTGGTCTCTCCATCAATCAGCCTCACCTTCACTCGCTGTCCCAGGTACAGGATTGCCTTCTGTCCCTCCAGTTGATGTCGATCTTCTTGAGTATTTCCATCATTTTCTTGCATTACTCCCTATTGAACGCCTTCTGCCAGTAATGAAACCAATGTAGACCTCTTCCTTGACTTCCAGCACTCTTTCTGAAATTATTGTCAGCATCTCTATCTCAATAGCATCTCTGGTTCCTTTCCTGAATCCAAATTGGTCTTCCTCCATCACACTTTTTATTTTCTGTTCCATTCGCCTGTCGAGTATTCTTGCCATGATCTTCCCCACATGAGAGATGAGGCTGATGGTCCTGTTTCTTGTTTTGTCTTCTTTAGAGCGACCTTGATTATTTCTAGAAAATCCTTGTGCCATTCTCCTGTTTCATAAATCCCATTTATAAGTTTTGTCAGAGCCATTAATCCATTGTTTTCCAGTTCCTTCACAAGGTCAGCTGGTACGTCTCGTCATCTCCAGCAGCTTTCCTTCTTTGGCTGTCCATTATTGCTCTTTCCAATTCAGTTTTTAAAATGCTGGGTCCTTTTTCACCTTCCTCCACCTCATCTTCTGCTTCAATCTTCAGGTTACCTGGTCAATTTTTTCTTGTTGTATCTCCATTTTCTCTTGCTTATCTTCCTAATACTCTTCAGTGTTGTTTCAATGTATGCCCCCATCAGGTTGTGTTCCTGGAGCATGTAAACCAAGTGATACGACATCTACAAGCAGTAATCTGCACAAAATACTAAACTGAAATAACGGAATCCAAAGAAGAGAAGTAAACCTGATATATTCTGCTAAAATATTATTTGTGTTCTACTCACATTAAGTGGATGTTACCGGATACAATCAACATGCTTCGATACAGTATACTGCAAGCATGGCAAAAGCGAAAGCGTGGCAGTTTCAAACAGACATCTAAACCCTTGAACACCAAGTTGAAGAAAGGCCTGACCGTCGTTGGTTCAATGCCACGGGCCCGAGCGCTGCTGTCCTAGCGGACTTCCTTGGCAACTCTTTCTCCCCTGTCCCGAACCTCCCCCTTCCTTCATTTTTCTTATTTACATGCCCATATTTGGTCCAGTATGGTCAGGATATAGAGTATATAACGAATGACCACTAGGTTCACAGTATTGTAGTTCATCATTAGATATCCTTGAAGGAGGAACCTCTGCTCCAACACCAAGAGTAACAGCTGGCCCTAATAGTTGGGTCGTGGGTCTCACCGCCTCGACGCCGAGGTAATCTTGTCTGATGTTTCAAGTATTCTACGAATGCTGTCCAAGTCCTTAGACTTGTTGATTTAGTCAGAATGACTAATTTTGGTTTGGTGTCAACCCCACCTAATTACTTAGTCAGATAGTCTGACTACATGTTTTCCCTAGTTAATATAACATAGCTTCAATATAAGAGCTTGGAGCCCTATATGTAGGGAGGACCTTGCTATAAGCTTCCTCTTCTCCATACGTTCATTCATTATTCCGTTTTAAGTCCTTTTGACTTCACAATATCCTATGACGCCATGGACGTCAAGCTCACTTGTTCGAATTTGTGTATGGCTACAAGCAGGTGGCCTAACACCCTTATGTGGGGACCTAGTTGGGTCAGTATCTCACGTCATTTTTGTTGGTACCTCTTTTTCTGTGTTACTATTTTGGGTGTGCAAAGTGCAGAACACGGCTAGTTTTGTATAGTGGCCCGCACAGATACTAGTTGGCACTTTGTTTGTCCTAGTATTTAATGTTGGTGTGTACTAGATTTAATGTATATCCCAGGGAGTGGGCCATAGTATAATTTTGTGTGGAAGCCTGATTGTTAGCCATCTGCTAATGTAAATGAATGAAGGTCCTCTTAACAATTTATTATATAGGATGTCTTTCATATTCTCAAGTCAAGCTAGCTAGCTTGACCGTCATTCAGCTTAATAACTCTAAAACTATAGGGTTTGCAGTTTTATCATTGATGTGTAATTAATTCGCCATGTTTTCTGTTTACACCCTTCAAGTGAGAGTCTGGCTGTAGTCCGGCTGGTTTGGCATCCAATACTTTCTATCAACTTAACTTCCTTTTGACTGTTTCCGTATCGTTTTGCACACACATTCTCCCGTGCTATGGGAAGTTTTTATATATTTGGAGTAATTAAACCCTGTTACATTCCTCAGTTTAAAACTTAATGTTTATAGTCTGTTATACTTCTATAATTTACTTGATTTACTTAGCCTATCTAACAGATTTTATTACACTTTATTATTTTCTGACCAGCTTTCACTCTACCATAAGTTTTGTAGCCCAATATTACCCTTTTTATGTTATTTGTATAATAAATCTATTATTGTTACCAATTCAATTTTCTTACTTCTATAATGTTTCCTTAATTCTATCATATCATGCATTTAGCTTTGTAATAGTTAAATACAATCTAGTTATTGTTACCTTCACTACTTATGAGAGTGAAGGGGAGGTAATGATACAATCTAGCTAGCTTGATACAGTCCGAATTGATGTCAGCACCTGGCAATGACTTCACATCCTTCACCCCATTCTTGAATTGATGTTTGACAAGGATTTAGTCTTGTTGGTACCTGCTGGGCTCTTCCATGTGTATGGTTTTGTCTTCAGTTTCTTGAATCAGGTGTATGTCACCTCCAGGTCATTCCACTGGCAGAATTCCCCAGTCCATGTGGCCGTAAGATCTTCTGCTCCCGTCCTTCTCCGACCACATTGTTCCAATCATCCATAATGATGGTATACTCATTCATCTTTCGTATTCCCTCGTGTTAAAGTATTGTGTGCGTCTTCTTTCAACATCTTCGTGGCCAGTTATTGGCACGTACACTTGTACTATCATAATATCCACTGGTTCAGCGTTTAATTATACAAATATTAGTCTATCACTATGACACATAGCTTTATTGACACTATTCATCACTACTGCCATTTCATTTTCTGCACTCTTTCCACCTGAATAGAACATTATATAAAGTATTTCACCTTGATCTTTCCACCGGACTTCACTTAAACCCACTATGTTCACAACACACCATTTCATTTCCATTTTCTTGTTTTCCAGCCTTTCTCATCATCCTTACAATCCACACTCCTTTGCTGAAAGGTAAAGTTTTATTTGATGACTAGTTCTTCGTTGAAGCAATCCCCGCTCAGAGATTCGAAAGGGGGACAAGTTTACCTCAGGAAATTTTTACTCCAGAAAGAGCCATACTTGGTTTTGTTCCCTTGACACTTAATGAGAACAAAACTAACATTGAATCAAATAAATTATACCGATGTGCTAAAGTTAACCTCTTTTGCTTATCATATTTCTCAAAGTTCAGATGTGAGATTCAGGAAAAGTGGATATGATCACTTATTATTCAAAATATTCACATTATTTCATTCATTTATTGCCAAATCAAATATAATTTGTAAAAATATTATTATGAGATTTTAACTAGTTACTCCCCATGTTGAAGTGCTTATTTTGTGGTAACACAAGTCTTTCTGCGCTAAAACTGTGCATCCAATCTATAATTGTTGTGTTCCCCACATGTGCAGTCTAATATAGTAATTTATTTCTAGATTTTTTAGTGCTTTTAGTATTTTATATGATCATATACTATTTGAATTATAATATAAGCTATCCTATTATTTAGTATGCAATTTATATTTATTTTAGTTCACCTTATCAGCATTACAAACATTTTGCTAATGAACTAATTGCAATCATTTAAATAATTATATACAACTGTTAATTACAATAAACATTTCAAGGGATGGATGGGAATGAAATTTTTATATTGGGACGAGAACAGGATGTGAAATGAGTCAAAATATCGGAATCGGAAAGAGAAATTCTCAGGGTTCTTACACACATATGAAACATAAATTTAAGGACTTTTTAAGGACCAACACTGTTATTTCTTGCACTGCCAAAAGCTAAACACGTCAATAAAAAAATTATAATCCATACCAAAATTTAATGGATAGGACTATAAAAATATGAATCTAACTTTGTTGTCACTTACTTCACTCTCCTTGGTTTATTGGTTAGTGCAGTCATTCTATATTTAGTATTCCACAAGATGAGTATGGATTTCATAATTTAAAAATGTTTTCTGATGGCACTATACTTTTCATTTACGGTATTTTATATACAGGAGTCTAAGAATGAATGTTTGTACTAACAATAAATAAAATCTCAGTTTTTTATAGGTCCTAGAATCAGCAGAACGAGTTACAAATAGTTTAAACAAAAAAATTATCGGGCCAAATAACATTTAAATGTTTTTATATCCATTTAACCTATCAGATAGCTGCTTGTTGATGTCAGCCATAGCAGCAGTTTTTTCTCTTGCTGTTCTTCTGAAACTGTTAGACTTTGACACAATGTTAGATTTCCTGTTGTTTCTGCTTGCTCTGACAGTCTATCAGCAGATTTGGTAAGAGTGTCTACATCAACCTGAAGCCTTTGTTTTTTGCTTTGAGTTCATCTATTTCTTCTGTGATTTTTTCCTTTTTGAATTATTCTGTACAGTTTATTTCCCTCTTCAGTTCACCTCCAAATAACTTTGCCACGTTCGTCGTGCACCAGCAACTGACATAACCATGTCTTTGGTGATTTAAATATTAGTAACACCACCAACTGATGCAATTTGTTGACAAATTATTCGCTGTTGCATATTTCCCACTTCTATTTGCTTGTTTTAATGCAAGATTATCTTTACTGTTTCAGTAAGAAAATCCCGGCATTCCATTCGCACTTGAAGAACATTAAGTTTCTAAGCATTTTCAACATGTCTCTTTCCAGAAATGGAAGCATTGGCATATCAGTTTGATACATTGTCAAAAAAGGTTCTACTTGTTTCGCAATTGACTGAAATAATAATAGCTTTATAGGAGTGAATGCATCACTGGTCACTTCTTTCACAACTGTAAAGGATTTGGTGTTTGGATTGGGAGGTTTCTTGTCAGTAACTAACAGCACATATTTAGTTACATGAGGCCACATTTCAAGAGCCCGTGTTACAACAGTTGAATTTTCAACCCACCTTATGGCAAAATATTTTTTGGGAACGACACTGCTATCAGTTACTTTCATGTAATCTTCTCTTCTCGCTGGTGTGTCCTTAAATAAGTAATGGAGGCTAGATAAAACTCGCTCCACATCCAAGCACCATGAATGGTATGAAGCCCACAACTGCAGGTATGAATTACTGCCATATTTGTGTCTCTCTACAATTGATCACAAACCAGGTCATAAAATTTCCAATTGACATTTGGAACATCCATGGTTAGTTGCAGTAGAGACTGTTCCGGAAGAACCAGTTCAGAAATCAACTTTTCAAAGGAAGTGAACATATCTTCTGCAATAGCATGGCCCAGGAAATCTGAATGGATGTAACAAGACTGCACTTTGTCTGCTTCCCAGTGGCGAATATAGTAATCTAACTGCTTCTTTTGAAGCTTTCATCGAATAACAAAACATATGAATCTTGTTTCTTAAGCTTCTCCATGAGTGCAGACTGAAAATAAGGAGCAATGCCAAAACAACATATATATGCACATTTTGTCTCTCCCAATGAAAAACTTTTTGCAATTCCACTGTCGAAAAACCTTTTTTTAAATAATAGTCCGATATCTTCGCATGATTTGTATGAATAATGACTGCTGCATACTTTCAAGGCCCAAATAATTTCGGCCTTTAGAGTTTCCTGTCCAGTTAAGAAGGAGCTTACTATCTGCTGTCCTTGTGGTATTGGTTCTGAATCAGGAGCCGCAAAACTCAAAGATTGCTCTGGTTGTGTAGCACCGAGAAAATAGTGAATTCCTAAAGGGTTTTTTACATGCAAGACTACAATGTTTTTTCCCATTCATGTGACTTGTTAAAGCAGACACCCCCATTTTGTCAATGTCAAATACTGAAGAGAATATGCTACATCTGGCTTTGTTCCTGTCTGGCACTTTTACAAGCCATTTATTTAATTTGGGGTTATGTAACCACAAATCATTGAAAGTACAATTCCCCAGCATATTGGCACGTAAATAAAAACAAAACAAAGCAAAAGGCGCCTGCCTTTACGTAACACACGGTATTAAAAGTTACAAAAAAATCCATTCAAGAATAATGAAACAACGGTTTATTTATCTATGGCAAATTACTTGCTATCACACTTTAATAAAACTTTTGTGTGGAAATAAAAAGAGCGGTAACGAAGCAAACTGAACCAGTACTTAAGGATTTCCATAGAAATAAAATGCATTAAGATAAAACAAACCACATAGCTACCATCTAAACACAAAATTTCAGGGGATAATGTTTACAGACAACAAAATGGCGCAACCATAGATAATAGAGTTATAGAATGGCAACTTCCTGTAGTATGGCTAAAACAGGAATTTGAGCGCTAAGGTGGTTGAAAGATGAACTAATAGCTAGCGGTGGGCATTTTAGTGCAAAACTGTAATTACAGGTACTTAAAGTGTTAATAGGTTGTCAGAAATATTAAAAGAATTATTACAATTGATGGTTTTAAAGCAACTTATAAAAAACTGGCAAATGCACAGGAATTGAGTTTTTAAATATAGGAAATTAGAGAAAACATTATATTTCGACAGTAGCGCTAATGTGTTTGCCAGAGAAGTTAACATTGTTTCCCCTTGCCCCTATAGCGATCACAACCCATGGGTTGATGACGTGATAAGATATCAAATAAAACAAAAGAAGCGGGAAGAGTAGCGGAGAGTAAAGTAAACAGCAGACAACAGCTAACGCTTGATCAAAGAGCATGCGCTAGATATTTCATGTCCCAGTACATCTTAAGTCACGGTCTTTATAACCATTTCAAAAATTAATATTAAAACCTGGAAATTCCAGGACTTTTCAAGACCCAGAGTAATTTAAGGACTTTTCCAGGCCTTGAACAGACACACATTAAATTCGGGGTCTTTCAAGGACCATACGAACCCTGAATTATAAAAAAATGACACTTTAGAATAATTCTAGATTAAATTATAAGTATTTTTTAAAACTAATATGGTAATACTTGTAAAAATCCCCCTCCCTGCTCCAAGTTTGCTATAGACCTGTGATGCATTTCCATCTGGGTTGGCTATTATGTGTGGTGACACAATAAATTGTCTGCTTCCCATCATGCCCTATCCTAAATGACTATCGATAATCTTATCAATAGCCGGTGTTCCCGACCAAACCATTCTCACTCAAGCAGCAACAAATTAAGTTGTGTTCTTGTTCCAACCGTCCTTACCATGTTACAGATGTAACAAGAACAAAGAAGATATCTGTCTCCAATAGAGATTGAGCCAATAGTACCTGTCGAAACAATAAGAGGGATTTACTTTCCACCCAAACCATTGCCGGGAAAGGGTCTTTCCCGCCCAACTCTCAGGAATGGATAAATTCCGGACATTTTCCCAAGCACGTTTGGGATTCTGTCCACCCCTATAAATTTCACTTAATTGTATTCACAAGGGACTGATTCTTTTGGGTATGGGACATATACACATGAAAAACTTACTGGAAAGAAGAAATTATATTTGGAAGAAATTTTATATCGAATATTAAACCTCCATGTAAATTTGTAGAACATGTTTAAATTTATTAGCATTACTTTAGAAGTCTAATTAATTTTATTTAACTAACCATTTATAGTTAATGAGTGAATTAATTAATATTTTTTTATAAGAATTCTGTTTTATATTTTTCAAGAATGTTATGCAATTTTACAATTAGTACTAGTTGGTATAAACTTCATCTAACAACTTTAATGTTTGACTTGAAATATGTACCTTAGTTGATAATTATTTTAATAAAAATCCAGGGAAGTTATTTTTCTTTTGATTAATAAAATTGTTGATTGTGTCCAGCTCAGTAACTTCTAGTTAATTTATTTTTACAATGAAAGTTCTTGATGTGAGCGAAAATATATTCTACATAACTTTATTAAAAAACTATGCTGAGCATATTTAATATATTATATCTACCAATAACTAATAATTGGTTATAACCAAATATTTTAATAAATTTGTTTATTTATCAATTTTCACTCCATTTGATGTAAAAAGATTTGTAATTACAAAATGACTAATTACATACACCTAATAACTACAGGAACAAAAAAAACATGTTAGAAAATTCAAAGAGAAATATATTTCTTAATAAATTATTTAAAACTTACTGTCTACTGAGCTAAGGTTCCTGGGTTCAATTCCCGGCATGGGGAAAAAAATCATTGGTGAAATGTGGGTTTACCCTTTCACATTGAGAGATTAACGGCCGGGGAATGGATGTTGTGCCGGTCCTAGTATTAAGTTATATTATAAGGAATATGAAACTATGAAAGACTAGCTAGCCGAGAGTGGAATATATATATTGGATAAATAACTGACCCAGGCCACAAGCTGGAAACTATAAGAGATGTAAAAAAGTTAAAATTGGCAAAAAAATAAATTATTTTTCATATATTGAAGAAGGATACCTTTACCTCTAGTTTCATCCCCTGTGGGTTCTGTAGTTACAGGTTTCAGGTTGTGGGCTAGTATTTAGTTGACGAGACAATTCAAACTGAATGCGGAGTTGATTGAAAATATCATTGTTAGTTTACCTGTGTGCCTTCGATCAGGTGTTTCTTACACTCCCCCCATAGTTTGGTGTTGATGTCCTGGTCAATCAATTTGGCCAAATCCTTCTCTAGGCTGTGGGGCTCCGGTCGCACCTTCTTCCCTTCATGGACCTCAATGTTCTCCTCACTATTTCGAGATGAGAGTCGCTTCCTTTTGTGAGACTCAATGGCTTTGGGAGTTTTCTTGCCTTCAGTCTTTTCTTTGCTTGCCATTGCCTCGAGATAGTTCTCTGGATACTAAGCAAGATAAACAAAAATAAATACTGTGATGTAGGAGTGTGCAGAGCTAGACAATGGTGAGATTACGCCAAAATAAATTGACACCAAGACAAAATAGGAAACTTTGCAAATAAAAATGTTAGCAACTAAAATACACATTTGTGTCCAATTTTTGTCATTCTTTGCTTTTGTTTGGACAAAAAATTAATGTTTGCATGGCGGGTCCGGGAGTGAGAAATAATTGAATTAAATGTTAGCTTAGATTAATAAGCTTATTCTGAAATATGCTACACATTTTTGCATCAACAGTTTGTCAGGGGTCCTTTACATAGAGCAAGGACAACACCATAGTCTATGCTGAGAACATTTGTTTACGAGTCTCGGCTCACAACTAGTGTCATCATCTGCGCATGCGCATACCCACATTCACGGACGGTATGAATGCACACAGCCTACCTCTTTGTTCTTTTTGTATTGCTGAATGCTCATTGCCTCGAAAATCGCCAAGTAATGTCGTGAGCTGTTTTACATTTATATTCTCATGTTTACAAAAGTGTTACTATGTTGGACATACAGGTCTACGATATTCTTCCTTACTTTTCTAACAAAATGATAGTCAGTGTCTAAACAATATAATTTATTTGTAATATTAAGTAATAAAAATAATGTTCAAATTTTGATTCGGCTTCGTTTCAATTATTTAAAAAAGTTAAACTTAGCACACACACGACCAACAATACAAATGATCACAGGTTGATTACATAGAATAGCAAGTCCAACAAATTTAGGCCATGGAAACTATCTCCCTACCAAGCGCTTGGGGGAGGTTTATTATTTCAAGATGGATATCCGTTGTACTTTCCATAATATTAGTTTAACTAAGTTAGTGCCATACTTTTAATTATACGATCTAATTTTGTGAGATTAAAAAAATAAATGAAATAAGAAAAACACAGTATCATGCACTAAATTTCCAAGCCACCATTTGCAATTGCGTTTATGATTTACCCTCCAATCTCTCTGACAGCTGTAAATTTTTCATGGAGATTAAAGGTGTTGGTACCCCTCAAATAAATGCCACACATCCAATCTACTTTAAGTCGATATAATATAATAGTTTGATGTCTATTGACTTTCCCCCAACCCCCTACTATTTTAAAACAAAAGGCCCTTGTACTAAACATAATTTGACTTGGTCACCTAAGGGTCTCCTCAGAGAAAGGTTCATGTTTCTTGTTCCTGGAAAGCCAAACTTTATTGGTGTAATACTACTGTCTTACTGACATTCATTGCCAGGTTTGAAAGTTAGAGCTTCATAGCATTGTTGACCTGAGGACTAAGTGGGAAGATAGAGCAGATAGCTTCCCTCTGCTTCTCAAACCACAACACAATACATACTACATGATTATAGGGGCAATTGAGTACTGTTGCTCACTTTCTTTGAAACTCACATTGAACGCAGCTTACTATCATTTTTAGATTGTCCTTATAATTATTATAACACCCCGCAAATGATCAAGACACCAATGCTCAACAACTAGCTACATCTACAAAATGTGTATGGGGTATAGTATGGGTCTGCAAGCTTGGGTCTTTTCAATCAAGTCGAGTATTTCAAAAAGCTCCTGTGTTGAGTATATTCATAGTTAAAAAATATAAATATATTTCATTATTTTAAAAGTAAATGAGTATATTTAAAATATCAACATTCAAAACAAAGTGTAAATACTTTTTTAAAATATGAGATTTTAAAAATAACTACAACACTCAAATAAAGATATAAGCAAAAGAATAATCAAAATTGTTTCAACATTCTAGTCTTTATGCTAACAATTACTTTTTTTAATATAAAATTGATGTTTTAATGAGCTAACGTCTTCTCAAAATAAGCCTCTGTAACTTTATTAGACTATAAGAAAACGTAGGAATCACAAACAGTGGGGGTGTGCGAAGTCCACTCTTTTGGTTCGAATCGAAGTCGAGTCGAATATGTGAAATATTCTCGAAGCCGAATCGAAGTTCGAATATTTTTCTATTTTATTTTGAGTAAAACTATTAATATATTGTTATTAAATATAGGTATTTATCTAGCATCAAACTGAATATTATAGGCTATTTATTGTTTCTAGCACTAATATTTGTAGCTTATTGCCAACTTGATAATGTTAATCACTTTACCTCTATGAAAAAAAAAAAACAAAAAAAACACCTTTTTATTTTATACTTAGCAGGTAGGTAAAAAATATATTTCTTTGAGTCTGGTTTTATTATGCTTTATTGAAGTCTTACTTATTCTTTTTAAGATTGCTATGGAGGAAGGTAAGCTGTTGTACATGTTCAGGGAGTAAACACTCTCGTCGGGCTATAACAACATTTCCTGCTGATGAGAATAGTCTCTCACTACTGACTTGCGTAGCAGGAATACCAAGATATTTAAGCGCAACCTTAGCGACATTTGGGAATTTACTACACCCTTCTTGCTTCCACCAATGGTAAGGGTTTGTGGATCTATTCACCCTAGGCTCAGATAAATACTTTTCAACTTCTTCAGAAATATTCATCTCTTTTCTCTCGTTTGGTAGAGAATCGAAGAATGACCACAGTCCAGAGTTTGAAGTTGATGGTTCTGGCTCATCAGCTGTTGAATCCATTTCTTCAAAATCACGGTATAGTTCGTTTCTTAAAGCAGTTGACAAATTTGCTGAAGCAACAATATTATTGATAACTACACCTTTGAATCTTGGGTCCGTTAACATAGATAAGCGAAATATTTCATCCTCTTCATGCAACGGAAATCTAGACTTAAGTGTCTTTAAAAGGCTTCTCGCAAATGTCATACCTTCTTCTTGCCTTTGTATGCGAGAGTTTAAATGGGAACTCAGACAGTGTAGGATGGGTATGACCATCGAAGAGGTTGGATATGAATCGCCACTTATTTCCTTTGTGGCTTGAGCAAGTGGCTCAAGAACTTCCAACACACCCTTTGCTTGAGCCCAATCTGCATTTGTCAGCGGTTCAATATTGTGTTCAGACTGTGCTAGTTCAGCAGCGATGGGGCCCTTCATTTCAACAAGCCGCTGAAGCATGCAATACTCACTACTCCAGCGAGTCTCCACATACTGAATAAGCTCCAGCTGGGGTACCTGCATTCTCTCTTGCAGACTATGAAGGCGTTCCCGTGCTTGAGAGCTACGCCTGTAATGACCCACAATGTTTTTTGCCTTCTGTAACAGCTTCTTGACACCAGGACACTCAGATTTGGAATCGTCAACAGCTAACTGTAGAGAATGTGCAAAGCAAGGACGGGCTTTGTCACCAAATAGTGTTTTGGCAGCAGAGCGGAAATTGGGTGCATTATCGGTAATGCAGTAAATTGGGATTGTCATGTCCTCCAGTGAAATGCCCCAATTAACAACACATTGCTCAAGTCTAGATTTTATGTTGGCTTTAGAATGACTTTCATTCATTGGAATGATTTCCATAGTGAATGTCTTGTAGTCATATTTGTCATTCAGGTAATGACAAGTTAGACTGACATAGCTGTCTGTGGCACGAGATGTCCAGCCATCAGATGTGAGGGTTAGTGCCTGTACAAATGGGAGATCTTGAAGAAACTCTGTTTTGAGACGATCCCGAGTCTCTTGGTAGAGCACTGATACATAATTCCGAGAGAACGTAGTTCGTGCAGGAATCTTGTAGTTGGGAGCAAAATGTTTAACCAATTCAACAAAGCCCTCCTCCTCAAAGCTGTATGGTAAAAGTCCTTTTACAAGCATATTTGTAATCTTGTTAGTGGTGGTTTGAGCATACGGGTGTGATGAGTCCATCTTTTCTCTACTAAGCATAGTCTGGATGTTTTGTTGTACTGTCCTATCTTTTCTAGGAGCAGGTGTGGGCAGATGGGTTCAAAAATAATAAATATTGCAATAAAAATAATAAAACTTACCAAAAGTGTAAATTCACGCGTGTGGATTCACAGTCCCAAAAAGAAATGTCAAGTGCACACGCGAGGAGTAACAGTCCATAGTACAAAACAAAGTATCGCTGCTAATAGTAGACTAACACAAAGCAATCTCTGATCTTGTCATGATATTCAGAAAGGAAATAGAGGCAACACAGCTATCAAATAGGTTCCACTGGCGGATGATTTTGTGGACTCACACTCCGCCACGCATGTACTGGAAGGTTAAGGGGGTTGTAAACATAGACAACTTAAGGGGTGTCAAGTCTAGGGGAAAAAATTAAGGGGTGTAAAACCTAAATAACATTTAAAGGGGGTCATTCATTACTGTTGTGTTATTTTATTAAATTTATCGTTGTATAATATGAAAGTGGCAGAGGTATGTAATAACATTCAGTATACAGCCAGTCCCTGTAATGAATGGAGTGAAGGTGTCATTTGTAGTGTCAGCTGGTGTATGCCTTTTGATTGGCTTGGCATTAGTACTTTCTGGCTCAGTGAAGAAAGCAACAGGAAACCTCACTCCTAATTTCCCTAGTACGCCTTTAACTAAACTTTGGGTTGAGTACTAATCATCACGCAAACAAAAGTAGGCCCTACATATTAGAAAATGAGAACTACACTTTAAAATGATAGAAACGATGTATGAATCAAAATATGATCTTGTTTATTAATCACCCCATTAATTTACCCTTTCAAATAATAATGTTTTAGTTTAAAGAAATATGATTTATACATTGACCAGTTAAACATTTGCCATGCAATTTTTATATTTAAATTTTTATCAAAAATGTATATTCAGACCCGTTGTCTAAAACTGAATCAAAAATTATTCTCAATTTCATGACATTTTATTAAAGATTCAGTCTTTTTTGATTAATACAAGCATTTTGCCAATAATTAAATATAAAACTCTATTTTCAATAGGAATTTACTAATTAAAATATATTTTATCAAAACTGAAAGAAAAATCTACTATTCGATTTGTACTATTCAGTATTTGTTCAAAATTTTGAAGCTAAATACATTATTTTCAAGCGTTATTAAATTTTAGATGGGTTTTCTTAAAGGAAAAATCTTCACTCTTTGATGCATATATAAAGTACAGGATAGATAGATGTAATCAAAGTGTAGATATATTTACTACCTCTAACTTCAGCCCCAGACGGTTGATTCTTTCCTTGCCTTCTTTAGTCCACGGTGCAAAGGTTGGATCATCCCTGCGTAGAACATATCTCCAAACAATGAAACCAGCCTTGCCCTTCTCAGGGTAGTATTTGACAACCTTGTAGATTCCATCGTATCTGTACAGAAAACATGTTTAGTTCCTCAAGTGACGATAATATTGAAAGAAGGATAATCCATAGTCTAAACATCGAGTCAAGAATTGATTGACAATCATCACCAGGCAACTAGAGAACCCAAGAACCTCACATGATTATCTGGAAAGAACTATAGCTCAGTGAGGCAAGAGACCATCCCTTCCATCTCAGTTTGGATTTCCCTTGGTGGAAAGTGGTTTAATATTTGTCCTGTTTTAGTAGACACTTTGATGACTATCACATTTTCTCATTTTACAAATTTACACAATACTCAACTTTTTAACAACGTATATGTATATTATTATAGATATATTAGATAGATACAAATGACAACATACCAAGCTAATAGAACTCACCTGTTCCCTTTGCTGGGTGCATATGTGGAATGTTTAGCCAGTTTGGAACTTCTAATTACTCTGACAGGTTTTCCTTTTTTCCAGTCTTTGGACTCTGACCCTTTCTGTTCATTTATAGGAGCATTGCAGTTGAGTGCAAGGGCCCTAGAAATAAACATCTTGGTTAAGATGGACATTAATTGTTAATTGTTATGACTAGAGATGATGATTTATGCTAAATAAAATTATTAGATTTTGTTAAATAAAAAGTTGATTTTTGATGTAAAAGGTAGGTAAATAAAATATCTTTTCAGCTAAAAATCAGGGCTGGAACCCTCAAATTCTCAAGGATGATCAATCGAGAGTCAAGGATTTGAGAAAATTTCAGCTTCGAGACTCAAATCCTTAACTTGGAATGATCCTTCCTGTGAGCAACCTCCTAGGACTATGCTGCAGCTTCGGTTGTTGAGTGCATCACCTTCCATTATCGTCGGTCCAATCTTTTCACGAGTAACATATTCCTATTTTTGACAAGTAAGGCTTTCATTTGGAGTTTACAAGTATCAAAGTTTTCTTTGGCCAAGGCTTCAATGTGTGTTGAGTATGAGGTATTAATTTTTCAACAGTTTTTAAGAAAAACACACCTCCCTTTGAACAAAAACCCCACACTTCCCCTCAAACACACTACATTTACAACTATTTAAATTTCCTATGCACAAAACGTGACAATTTGGTACCGTAACCTGTTGGGGTTAGGTAGATTATTATTGTGATTGGGGCTGTGGCGATTTTGATACTCTATACCCATGGTATCGACTAGTATCGCAATAATCGATACTATATGCTAAAAGTCTCAATACCACTTATAAGTATTCAACACGGTTGACTCCTGAAACGGTTGATTCTGAATGTCAGTGGCTGGACATTAGTTACTCGTAGTTTTGCTTTGTCCTATTATTCTCTTTGCTCAGCTCTAAGCTCAAGATAAACAAGCCATTCCTTTGCAGCTTATAAACATGGTCACGGTTGGTCAGCACAAGCTCGATTTTCATTTATCAAAGGGTACTGTATTTCGAATCAATCTATAAACTGACAAATATTTATAATAATATTCTTTAGCTGTGTAGTTAGTCTAATAAATTTACGTGCTCGTGTGTGAATAAAAGACTTATTTCCAAGATCTTTCATTATTTAATAAGTAGTCATATTTCTTATTGTAGGTCTACCAATCATTGTAAATGTTATTTTAGTCTGGTTGATGCTTACAAAATGAGGATTTATTTAATTTCATGTTGAATAGTATCGAATAGGGTATCGAGTATTGAGGAAATGAATTGATAGTATCAAGCAAGGTATCGGAATCGAGAAAAGTAGGTTATTGGCCCACCACTAACTGTGATCAATGAACACTTTGTTAAATAGTAAAAGAGTTAGCTATAGGATCCTGCGAGAACTTTCAACTTTCTGAATATACAAATCAATCTTTAAAACACAACAGTAAGCATAAGATATTATCACGGCAATTCCCATTATAAATCATTCAGTCACATACCAAATTGATGAAATTAATATCAAATTTCACATTTATAGTGTAAAAGAACTTTAAAACTACTTTCAACTGGTAAAATTATTCATTATTGTGATCAATTATGAATTATCCTTGTTTGAAGTTGCACTAACATGACAAAGCAATGAAAATAAAAATCACTAAATAGATTTTTAAATAATTGAATCATCATTATTTTTACTTGGTCCCTTTATAAAATAATTATTCCAATTTGATTAAAAGTTTATTATCAAGAATTTATTGTGTTGAATGTTTTCAATCATAGGATATTTAAAACTTGTATTAATTAATACAGATCTTACAATAAATTAGGGACACCCCTAAAAAGTTGTATATCTGCTCTTGTCTCTATCATTTTTTCAAACATTATAATGATATCGGCCCACGATGGGCACCAATTATGATGATATTGAATTGATTGCCCCACGATTGGGAGCCAATTATTAAGATATGAGATTTATATTAAGATATTTGCATCATGATTAGCGTTAATTAATATGACACGGTTATTTATTGAGATATTTGCCCCGTGATCGAGATCGTAACGATATTGGGTTTTACGGTAGTGACAACGCGTGTATGCCTTGCTGCCCACTTGCTTGCGGTTACGTGATCTGATTATTCTGATATTTAATCTTATTAAATAAATAATACTTTCAATGTTGCACACGATTTATTTGAAAGATTACAGCTTTGGCACTGAAAATGTGATATTAATATGATACAGTTTTTGTTAAAATTACACGTTGCGTGTTCTGAGTACCATGTGGTGTGCAGATTTATATATTATTATTATTATTATTTCTATCACTGTGTATGTTACTATACTACTGTCTACTGCACTATTAATGAGCCATGTGATGAACCAAACTCTTAATATATTTTATTGGCACACTGTGTATTCATACGCACAAGCTGTTTATATATGACCTACCCCTTGCCTCTTGGACCCCTTGTCACCAGTGTTAAAACTAACTAATGGAAAGACTCCTGGCGATCTGATGTTGTGAAGGCCGACTTCCTATTGGATAAAGGGAGCCAGCGTGTCACACAAGCCTTTTAATACAACGAGGTTGATATTTACAACAACAAAAAAAGGATTTTTAAAATGTAGTGTTTTAAAATTATTTCTAAGAGTGCGTGATTCTCGGTGGATGATATTTTATATAGAGTTTATTAAAGAAAAATACTCTTTATCCATATTTTTTTTAATATATGAGGGGTCCAAAACAGTATCAGTACAAAGTCATAACATTAAGTATTCATGCAATAGTGCTTAGAAAATAGTTTTTTAGTGAAAATCGGGAGTCTTTATGCTTATCCTTTAAATTTTTTTCAGCATTAATAACTCTTTTTAAGTAGCCTAAAAACATAGTTTATTTAAGGAAAAATATTCAGATGTGATGTAGCTACTTAGTTTTAAATATTTAGAGAATCAGAAAAAATTTGTCTTAGAAGTGAACAGGTTGATTTTTTTTTAAATTTTGTTGAAATAAAGAGAAAAAAAAATCATGGTAGTGAAAATCGCTCAAAAATATTTTTAAATCTCTGTTCTCAGTTTAGTACTACTACCACAATTAGAGCTGTGCTAGAAGAGATAGCGCCACCTTCTTTCTGTTTATTAGCAGCTGGATACTTTTGTTACTTGTTTTATTTTGTTTTGAGGTTATGTCTTGATTTAAAACATGGTGTGTTTAAGTGGGTATGTTTAAAAGTTGCAGATCATATTGAGCAATTGGTAAAGCATTAGGTGTGTCTAAAAGTTGTGTAGCGAACACTATGAGAAGATTTAAGGAGTCGGGTTTGGTTGTAGACGCTCCTCAAAGTGGTATACCAAGGAAGACATCCCCTCTGCAGGATCGTGCACTACTTTCTTTGGCTAAAGCTAACCAAACTGCAAGCTGTAAGGAACTGGCAACTAATTTAATGAACATTCACAATGTCAATGTTGGTTTTAACACAATTTCTTCTAGGCTTTGTGAAGTCTTGTTATGCTCTTCGAAAAGCTCTTGTCTCCGGTGCATAAGGAAGCACTCTTAAAGTTGTGTGGGCAGCGTCGTTACTGGTTTAAAGAGGTATAGAGACGTGTTGTACGTTGATTTATTTTCCAAGCGAGAATGTTTAGTGCGACGCACACAGACGGAAAAGTTGCTGCCTGCATGTGTAGCTGAAGAGATGAGAATTGTTAATGGTTCCATTGAGAGTGAGCAGTATTGCAAAACGCTAGAAGTGATGCTGCCGACTGTTAATAACATCCTCGGAGAAAATGTTATCTTCCAGCAAGATAGTGCCCTGGCACACAAATTGTTTGAGGACCACAACAACGAGACTCCACCCTGGCCGGTATGAAGCCCAGATTTAAACCACATCGAAAATATATGGAATACAATGTCTATGAGATTGATGAGCTGAAACCAAAGAACCTGGCTGAATTGGAGTTCCATGTCGTCCAGCTTTGGAAAAGGTTTCTAAGGAAGAGTGCTTGAAACTCATTGGCTCCAAACCAGATTGTGTGAATAAGTGCAGGAAAGCCAGAGGTGGTCCTATTCACTATTAAAATGTTAATATTAAGTACAAAAATGCTTGTAGTTTAATTTTTTTTAATCCTGATTTTTTCTTTCTTATTTTTCACTAGCGTCCCTAAACTTTCTGTAAGTACTGTACATTTAACTATTAATATTAGTATTACTAGTGTTAGTTTAGTTATTTAGTTATAAAATCATGTTGTGGTTAACATGTCAAAAATAAGTGATTATAATTGCAATATATATTTTACCAAACTTACCACATTCAAATAAAAAAACATTGACTAGTTCATACTGTATAATGTATGCTAAAGTTATTATTTTAACCATTTTATTTTTCATTTTAAAGCATGAACATCAACTTTTATAAGCATAGAAAATTAAATAAAAAATAAATTTCATAATAAAATAATTTCCAGCGAGAGCCAATACAACGTGCAAGTGCAACTGCACTAGAGGAATGGAATTGGAAGAGAATACATGATCTTGCAATTATTACACTAAGGACTAATAAACAAAATATGAACCATATCAAATTTCTAACTGCTTGTGATTCTTACATTTTCTTATAGGGTATTAAAAGTTAGGGAGGCTTATTTTGTGGAAATATTCGCAAATTAAAACCTTGACTTTATAAACAAAAAAAAGTATAATTGTTAGTGTAATTTTAATGTCTTTAAGGAAATGAATGTTGATCTTATTTTTAAATAATGTTTTTTAAAAATGTTATTTCTAATTCAAAAAGCAATATTTATGTTTTTAAACTTTTTTTCAAAGGTATTTACTATGTATAAAAATGAGTGTCCTTATCTCAAGAAAATATTATGTTGTTTTCATTAATTTCTAAGATATCAAATTTAAAAAATGTGATATTTACATTTTATGTTAGTCTTTACATTATTCCATCACTGTAAAACTTATAAATAGACTCAGAGTGCAGTTTGTCAAGGTAAGATTGCACTGTACATAGCCCACTCTAGAAGTAAGGCTCCAGGAACAGCATGTGAGCACATACCTATTCATGCGTGTGAGTTTCTGGTCAGAGCTTTGCGCTGCTGTCCTCTTGTTGCCAGAAAGATCTCGCCCTCCAGACCCGGTGTACCAGAATTCATCCCCATTATCTACATCATCTTCGTAGCCCCCCGATAACACGATACTGAAGGCTCCTCGATCTTCCCGGCCGTGAATACCCGCAACGTGAGGCCTGTGAATGCCAGCTTCAGAGGCCTGGCCAAACAAAACAATCACATTACTACCTCCAGCTATTTGAGAGACATCTTATATTGATGATGATTATACTATTTGGGAGAATTTCATTTCCAATCAGGAAAATTAGTCCTATAGACATTTTGTAACTGATGGATTAAAAGAGAAAGCTATATTTGATAGTTACAGTTATAGTTGTATTTAAATAACATATTCACGCTGGACGCAGGACATTCTGGATAGCTCAGTTGTTAAAGAATTGGCGTACTAAGTAAAAGGTACCGAGTTTGATTCCTGTGTCCAGGTGTCATTTTTCAGTGTAAAGAATATTTTGTAACTAGTCAAAAATTGTATTTAATCTAGTCTAAAACGTTGGGAAACATTTCATGTCTAGTTAAATCTCTGGCTCTAATAAAACTAAACATTGAAAAGAAGAATATTTTACACCTAGAGAACTTATTTAAGGAATATGTTACAATTAATTTACTTCTTAAAATCTATTAAATTTAATTTACAGGTATTTTATTATTATAAATTTAACTAAATAGTGCACTGAATGCTTTCACACTTACCAGAAAACTGTAGACCTCAAAGTTCGCGATTAAAACACCACAAAACACATAATTATGTAATTTTCAGAGTACATAGTCACCTTCTTCAGCAGAACATTACTTAATTATGTGTTTTGTTGTGTTTTAATTGTGGACTTTGAGGTCTACAATGTTCTGGTAAATGTGTAGGCCTTGCCCTTTAAGCATCTATTTAAGGTTTAATCCAATATGGCCATTTGGTGCCATTTTTCCTTGGCTCTAATAAAAGTTAAATATCTGTGTTCGTGGGGCTTGGGAGTGAGGGGTAGCAGGGAAATGAAGTTAATATTTATATACAGTTAAATAACAGTCTACAGCAGACAGTAAGATAAGTACTCATGGAACATCATGTTGGGGTACTCACCATGTGGCTACCATGGAACATTAGTAAAATGTTGGTTGAGTTCAATTCAAAGTTCCTATTGGTGTGTAAACATTCATTTACCACTTAGTGGAAGCATAAATGTTATGTTTTATCATAGGAAATGGTAACGTTTAGTTGCTACTTGAGAATTAAAGCAGTAAAGTTTTATGAGTTTTTGAAAGTGAAATTAAAATTTGAATTCAAGTAATGTACACTCTGTTCACCCTAAGAGGTCCCAATCTTACCTCGACTGATTACACTATGGCCTTATATTATAAGCGGCACCATAGTGGAACCAGGCAAAGTATAATTGCTACGTTTCAGGATAAATGAAGGATTCAGTATTTGCAAAATAGTGGATTCAATCCAACTCTTTAAAAAAAATCAAGGTTACCACCATTTTTTTATTACAAAATTCTGTGTTTGCAATAAACAATTATTTTTTTTTCATCTTTACAAATACTTTAAATTGAAGTAGAGATAAATGAAATTCAGTTTGAAATAAAATAATATTAAATTGGTGTTTAGAAAAGGAACATTTGATCTTAATAGGGATATAAATATGCAACAGTTATAAAGTACAATCCAACACCTTAGCTTAGTCGATAGCATGTCTGTCTACTGAGCTAGGAGTCCCAGGTTCAATTCCCGGCATGACCTAAAAATGTTTCATTGGTGAAATGTAATTTCATCTAGTTTTTCTAATTAATAGAATAGCTAAATAGCTATTTATATAATAATTGTTATGATGTCTAAACTTATTCCCTCTTAATAATCACTATTTGTTAATATTCTTATTATTTACTAATTATAAATTCAACACTAATCACAAATTTCAAGTTATACACTTCATTAAAGGATTATTCTCAAGTAAAGCACTACAATGAGAAATTAATCAAAGATTTACTCTCAAATTATGAAGTATTTTTATGTCAAAATTTCTCCTCCCTGCTTGACCCAATCCCAATGAGAGCACCCGTGACCCTCCCCCTGGTGCCACCTCACGAAAATCCTAGATTCGCCCCTGTGCTGTACAAACATTTCCCTTGGGAGGTTTAAGGAAAAACAACAAACTTTTGAGAGTTATTTATATTTAAACACTCTATGGCATTAGAGAATTATTGCGTTAAGACTTAAGTAATATCTCTTAACAACAAGAGCTCACAAAATTTTATTAATATATTTGCCAATATCTCCGAAACTATTGGTTTTATAAATATATATTTCAAATAAAAGTTTTTATTTTTAATAGTACTACAATTTTACGGTGATAAGTTATTTATTATCTCAAATAGTTGCGGAGATATAGAAATTTTTGCTTCTGTAAAGTACCCTAAAAGTCATTATCATGGGAAAATGAAAAGGGCAATTTTGTTTATTATCTTAATCAACGCCTAGATACGAATTTTAATCCAACTCATTATAGCCAATTTTGAGAAAATGGAATTTTTCTATTTTTACTCTTTAGTAAACCGCTCTTAATTTTAGAGTTAGACTGACATAGAGACAGACGGCGTTGCAAAAACACTTTATGGGGCTCAGGGGTCATGGAAACATCAACATCCATTAACTTCCCGGGTCGTAATACTTTGCCTTGAAGGGTTGGAAAAGTTAGACAAATATATTTATATTTGTGTATCGCTTGAAAACTATTGGTTTTATAAAAATATTGTCAAGTAGAAGATGTTTATTATAAATAGATCTACATGTATGCAATGATAAGTAAATTCATACCTCAAACACCACAGAGGAAAAATTAAAAATTAGAATTTACGGATCAGACCAGAAACCTTAAAGTCATTTCGGTGAAAAGTTGGGGGTAGCCATTTGGTTTGTAAGATTGAGCAAAGCTTGGAAATAAAATGTAATCAAAATTGTTAAAGCTAGTTTTGATCAAATCAATTTTGTTCTCTTTCCGCCCTTAAAGGAACTACCGTTAGTTTTGGGGTTAGATAACCAATTTCTAAAATTTCTCGGTGTAACCCTGGGAAAACCCTTGATACCAATTATTAGCCCAATCGATAAAATAGTTTAGGCTCTAGCCCGAGGTACAAAATGCCAGACAGAGACGGCATTGCGAAAACCACTTTTTAAGGTTCGGGAGGTGGGGGGAGGGGCATGAGGTGTCGACATTCATCAAAATCTTAAGTTCAATTTTTTTGACGATCACAATACTTGCTCTACCTTTAAGGTAGCTCAAAGTAAAAATATTGATATTGGGTCCTCAGGGGTTAACACTTAGTCTTAAAATGTCGACTTCTGGTTTAAAATTTTCAACATCTTATCAGGGGTTGCACATCTTATAGTTATTGCATTGTTATAAAATTCCTCATTTATAATAAAATAGGTAAATATTGACTATTGAATTTAAACACTTTGAGAGACTTACCTACTTATTTCTTACTCTATGGCAATAGAGAATTATTGCGTTAAAATTTAAGTAGTATCTCTTTACAACTAAAGCTCATATAGTTGCATTAATATATTTACCAATATCTCAGAAACTGTTGGTTTTATAAAAATATATTTCAAATAAAAGTTTTTATTTTCAATAGTACTACAATTTTGCAACTATAAGTTATTTAATATCTCAAATAGTTGCACAGATACGGAAATTTCCGCTTCTGTGAAGTACCCTTAGAGTCATTTTCATGGGAAAAAAGAAAATAGCTGGTTTATTTATAATCTTAATCAATGCCTAAATACAAATTTTAAACAAAATCATTAGAGCCGATTATGAGAAATTATTTTTTTTTTCTTTTAACTTTTTATTAAACTACTCTTAATTTTGGGGTTGAAAAGACACAGACAGACGGTATTGCAAATACCACTTTTTAGGGTTATGAGGGTCATGAGATGTCAACCAACACCCATCAAAATTTTGAGTTAGATTTTTTTTACAGTCGCAATACTTTACCTTTTGTGTTCGAAAAATTAAAAAAATATATATTTGCATATGGATTGAAAGTTATTGGTTTTATAAAAATATGTTTTATATAAAATATTTTTAT
Source organism: Timema californicum (assembly GCA_902141385.1). Taxonomy (NCBI): domain Eukaryota; kingdom Metazoa; phylum Arthropoda; class Insecta; order Phasmatodea; family Timematidae; genus Timema; species Timema californicum. The sequence continues at coordinate 1,349 of CABFOW010005338.1, read as the reverse complement.
CATAAATAATATTTACAATAATTTCATATCTCAAATAGTTTTGAAGATAAGATTTTTTAAAATGAGAATTTAAGCATCAGACCGGAGCCCTTAAAATAATTTTGCCGAAATATTGAGAGTAGCCATTTTGTTCGGTATATTTATAAATCTTTTGAATTTAAATTTAATAAAAATTGTTAGAGCTGATTTTGAGAAAATCTACTTTTTCTCTTTTGCCCATCAGTAAACTACCCTTAATTTTAGGATTGGATATCCAATTACAAAAACCCCTCGGGTCAACACTATGAAAACCAAATTTTAATCTGATCGGTAAAATAGTTTAGGCCCTAGTCGGAGGTACAGACAAACGGCAATGTAATCTTGAGTTCGATTTTTTTTGGTGATCACAATACTGTCTCTTCCTGTAAGATAGAGGAAAAGTAAAAACACTGAAAGGACAGAAATATTGATAAGTGCATATTTTGTTTCCTTCGAGAACGTCATTCAAGCCAATAATATTTTTTTTATTAGAGATGGGTCGAATACACTATTTTGTCAGATCCAAAACTCGAATCCGAATCTACATTTTATTTTCAAATCTTGAATCCGATTCCTAGCAAATTGTTAGAAATTTTAATGATTTACAAATAGACCTACAGTACACAATATAGACCTAAGCTGTAAATTAAGATTTATTTAAATTATGCTTTCAATTTTAATCAACCCCAACCACCCCTCACAAAATACCGGTAGAAATCCAGCCAAATTAAACAATCTAGACTCATACTAATGTTTAGAAATCAAATCAATCAAAATTTGAGTGTCTTTTAGCTATTTTTAAAAGTGTTGTTAGAATAAGTTAAGTTTATAAAAAAACATGTAAAATAAACAGATTAGGCCTAGTTATCCTCTGATCAATTTTAATCATCATTGAAGGATTATAATTTATTTTAATAAGATAGCAAGAATAGAAATACAAACAGATAGTTTTAATAAAGACTAAAACAACATGCTTTGTACATTGGAAATAGTGAATTCAATAATGCCTAAGTATGTTTTTTTATTATTCTATTATATATCCATTATCTATCTTTACGTATAAAACAAGAAATATATTCAATTCTTGCAATATATCAATTTCTGATAATACATTCTATTTAAAACACAAACATATTTTCGACTCCAATTTGTTCATTCCTATTTAATTAGGCAAGACTGTGTTTGAATATTTTTTACAATTAATTCAATAACATATTTAAAAAAAATAATAAACTCTTAGTTAAAATAAATTTAAAAACAAATTATGGATTAGCAAGTCGTTGATTCTTAAGACTCGATAGCACTTACTAAGTGATCCGATTACCTGAATC